>JAAAKG020066627.1:0-17550 GCA_010014905.2 Druon quercuslanigerum
TATATATATATTGGGGTTAACAGATTTTGTAACTATTTGTAAAGATGATTTTTTAAAAAAAATAGGTATTCCAGTATATGTAAAGATACTTTTCAGATGAAAATATATTGTTAATTCATTTTCTATTACAGAATGTTAAAAAATATCGACGCGCTTTCGAAATCTATTTTTTTTTTTGAAAATTAATTTTTTCACTGAAAATTCTACTATTCTATTTGTCGTAAAAATTGAGCCTCTTTAAGTTACGAATTCAAATATAATGAATTTTTCATTAGGAATTGTGAATTTTTTTATAAAGTAGTTTAACTTCAACAAGTATTTGAATTTTCAACTAACAACGATAAATTATTAAAGAAAAATCTAATAGTTGATAATTTATCTGAAAAATATTTTAAATTTAAAATTATAAAAGTTGAGTTCCTCCAAAAAGATGAATTTTCAACTAAATACTTGAGTGATCAGCCAAACAAGATTTTAATTTTGAAGTAATCATTGGTAATTTAAAAAAAAAGGATACATTTTTACCAAAATAAATGTATTTTAAAACCAAAAACACGAATTTTCAACCAAATTTTTTAATTTGCAAAAAAAAATTAATAAAGAATAGTAAAAAGTAGGCAAATTATAAATTGAAGAACAAAATAATTTTTCATTCAAAATACAAATGGCGAGTATCTATTTTTTTACATTTCTTTGATTATTTTTTTAAAGATTATTAAATATAATTTTCCTTGGATTCTAGAGAATTAAAAGGTCGAAAAATCGCAAGGAAATATTTTTATGATCTTCAAATCTTTAACAATATTTTTTTAAAAATCACAATTTTGTTTTTCCAACTATTAAAAAATCTATATTTTTTAAAAGTTGGTAAAAACTTCTGAATATATTTTTAAATGATTTGAATTTTTCTTAAACTTTGGAAAAAAATGGATTCTTTTTTTAATCATTTTGGAAATCTTTTAAAGTTGTTTGAAATCTTTGTTAATATTCTTTTAAAATGTTTCTTGTTCAAAATCTTCGAAAGTCGACATTTTGTTTTAAATAAAAACAGTTCTGGAATTCTTGATGTGTTTTAGCTATATTTCTGATAATTAAAGCATTGGAAAGTCACTTTTTAAAAATAGGGGGCTAAATTGACACTCCCCTCACACACTTTTGCAAAAAATCTTCTATTACAGAAATTTTTTTAATTTGTAACTTTTTATGGTGTTCCGGGTCGGTTAAACATAGTTCTAGAGTTCCTGATCATTTTTAAAAATAGTTTCGGCTAATACTACCAAAAAACCGTTTTTCAAAAAAAGTAGCTAGCCCTCCACTTTTTAAAAATTTAACTTTTTCTTGCATGACTCTCTGGTTTCATAAGAGTTCTGAAGTTCTCTCATAATAAATTTTAAAATAAATAAAAAAAGGTATCAAATAACAACATTTAAAAAATGCAAAATATTGATAAATTTGTCGTTTGAATAATCCAAAAGTTCTGTTCAGACCCACCAAAAAAACTTCTACAAAAAAGTCCCATCACAATTTTCGATCTAGTCAAAAGTGAAAGAACTACGGCACTTTTAATAAAATCAAAAATTTGGGAATTGCAAAATATTGAGAGTTCTAAGAGTTCTGATCAGAATTCTGCAATTTTTCACGAAACCTCTACAAAAAAGCGGTATAAAATTTTTCGATCATGTCAAAATTCAGAAAACTGCGGCACTTTTAAGAAAATCTAAAATTTTGGATTCCAATATTAAAAAAGTAATTAAAAGTAAAATTTTGTGTTTTATCAACAATGTTTAGAAACACTTAGAAATACTTTTTATGATCAAATATAATTCCCTGTTTGGATATTGCGATCTGAAATTACATGAAAGTTTAAAATAACTGAAAACAAAATTATTATGCTTCACATACTTATCTTTTCTTCAAAAGAATTATTTTCTACTTTTTAAAATTGTACTCCTTTCTGTTCTAGGCGGCCGAAGGTTTTGTTTTTGTCGTGGGTTGCGACCGAGGAAGAATTCTTTACGTATCCAAATCAGTTTTACAGACTCTCAATTATTCTCAGGTAAACAAGTTTTTAGATTAATGATACGCAATTTTGGTATAAAATTATCAGGAATATTAATAGAGTTTTTTAAATAATAAAACGTATAATAAAGTATTTATGTTTACGAGGTTAATTTGATTCTTCAATCAATATTGCCAAGAGGATTTTCTTATACGAGATTTCATTTAATCATTTGAAAAATCAGGGTGTCTACCCAAATCCTAGATCAAAGTTCCCAGACAATTTCAGGCTTTCCCCAGGTATCTCAAGATTTTTCGAGGTATAATTTTTCATAGCATCGAGCATATGTAAAATTTAAAAAAAATGTTTATTCATTTGTGAATCTAACTTTATTAAAAGCTCATTAATTTCCAAATGGTAAATGTTTATGACAATTAAATTAATTTTTTTAATTTAAAAAGATTTTTGATTATCACCAACGAATAATTAAATAAATAATGCTACAAAATAATTAATCATTTCTGAAATTTGTTCATAAAATCCATGAATTTGAACAATAGAATAATTTAAACACATTTTTATTTTATCTTTATATACTTATTTATACTTTCAAATGAAAAAATTAATTTTTACTGCAAATTAAATAACAACCGCAATAGTTGAATTTTAAACCAAAAGTATGAATTTTTAACTAAGATGAATCTTTAATTAGAATATTTTACTTTTCAATCGAAAAGATAAATTTTCAACCTGAAAAATTAATTTTCTGTGCAAATCGACAAATTTCCAACAAAATACACAAAATTTTCACTAAAAAAAATCAATTTCCAATCAAAAATAGAATAGATAAATTTCTAATTAAAAAAATTACTTTTCAACCAAACAGTTGAATTTTTAACTAAAATGATGAAATGATCAACTGAAATAGTTACATTTTAACTCCAAATAATGAATGTTTAACTAAAATGAGAAATAATTTTTAAAAAATAGTTACATTTTTAAGTATAGAGATAAGTTTTTAATAAAATGATGATTTTTAATCTATAAAAGCAAATTTTTAACAAAAGAGTTTAACTTTCAACCAAGCAGTTAAATTTACAACCAACAAGATGAATCTTTACCCGGAATGGTTGAAATTTGACCCAATAAGATGAATTTTTAAGCAGAAAGATTAACCTTTTACCAAAAAATATGAATTTTCAGAAAAAAGTGAATTTTCAACTAAAAAGATAAATTCTCAACTAAAAAGTAAATGGTTACATTTTTAGTAGGAAAAATGAATTTTCAAAGAAACAGATGAATGTGCAACTAAAATTATAGACTATTAGACAGAATTAGTTAAATTTTAACAAATTAAAAAAACGAATAATCAACAAAATATTTAAATTTTCAACGGCGGGATGATTAAGTTTTCAGTTACAAAAAAACAAATTTTTTAAAATACAGAATTTTCAACCAAATAGTAAATTTTTCAACCAAAGAGATGAATTTTCAATAAAAATTATGATTTTTTAAACAAAAAAATAATTTTTAAATAAAACCAATTAGTGTAATTTTGAACGACAAAAATGAGAATTTCTGAACGATAAATGTAATAGTCGATATTTTAACGTAAAAAGGTTTTTAATTTAAAGTAAAAAACAGTTGAATTTAACCATAAAAGACGAATTTTGAACAAGTGATGAATTTTCAACTTACAATGAGTTTAAAGTCAAGATAGAGAAAAAATGTCAAGCAAAATGGAGTGATTTTTAAGAAAAAAGATGAATTTTCAGACCAAAAGATTAATTTTTTATCAGAAAGGACGAATTTGACACAAAATAGTTATATTTTGTTAACTGTCATATAATTAGCTCTCAATTTAAAACAAATTTTGAAAAAAATAAAATTTTCAGTAAAATAGTTATTTTTTTAACCGAAGAAATAAATTTTCAACTACATAAAATAATAACTCTTCAGATAAAAAAAAATTTCTTACAAAATAGTTGTACTTTTAACCAATCAGTTGAATTTTGAAAGAAAAAAATTATTTCTTAGCGTAATATGCAATAGTCGATGTTTTAACAACAAATTTTTTTTTTTATGAAAAGCAGATGAGTTCAACAAAAAGGACAACTTTTCAAAAAACTTTGAGTTATCAACTAGGAAAGTTTTTTCAGTCAAGAAGGATAAGAAATGTTAACAAAACTCTTGCATTTTCTAACAATACGAGGAATTTTCAACCAAGAAGATTAACTTTCGATCAGAAAGGGCAAATATGTAACAAAGTAGTTAAAGTTTTAACTGCGAAATAATTAGATTTTTAGTTAAACTCAAATTGTCAACAACAACAACAACAATAAAACAGAATTTTCAATAAAATATTTAAATTTCTTACCAAGCAGATGCATTTTCAACTATATAAAATAATAAATCTTCAAACAAAAAAAAAAGAATTTTGAACCAAAGAGCTTTAATTTCAACCACTCAGTTGAATATTCAACAAAAAATAACAAAATAAAAAGAATTCTTAACGTTAAATTTAATAGTCTAGTCGATATTTTAACAACAAAGTTTTAAATTTCTAATAAAAAACAGTGCAACAAGCTTTAAATTTCCATCTAGGAAAGATTTTTCAGTGAAAAGGATAAAAGAATATCAACAAAACTCTTGCATTTTCAAGCAAAGAGAGGAATTTTTAACCAAAAAGATTAAGTTTCTATCAAAAAGTGCGAATTTTCAACTAAAAAAGATGAATTTTTAACGAATAATAGAATAGTTGACTTTTCAGGTAAAAAAATTAATTTCCACACAGACAAATAATGATTTTTCAACAAAATAAGGTAATCCAGTAATGTAAAGATACATTTACAAATGAAAATATATTGTTAATTAATTTTCTATTGCAGAATTTAAAAAAATATCGACGCGCTTTCAAAAAAACTCCCTGACTTTAAAAAAAATACCCGGTCAACTTCAGCCTGAAAATCTAAAAGCATAAGTCATAGAATAATTATATTAATCAAACAGGCGAGCATTTTAATCCTGCCTGATGTATCTGACAGGGAGATCTTTTGGGGCAGAGCTGGTTCGACATTGTCCATCCGAAGGATGTTGCTAAAGTCAAGGAGCAGCTCTCATCATCTGATCTCAGCCCACGAGAACGTCTAATCGATGCCAAAAGCAAGTATACAAATATTAATACCGCTGTGAACTACTATGGATGTGTTCGCTATCGCTGCTTTTATTTGCGCTAATTTATGAGCATTTTCCTTCCTCATAGGTACTAAGTAAATTTTCTTCCTCATGGAGGGAGTTTTTACTCTCACAAAAGAAAAAACATTGATACTTTCAATATTTTCCAAGGTAATGTTTCTATCGGGTCAAAAAGCTTATTTTCAGAAAATCAGAGATCCCATTACGATGCGAATCGATGTGTTTTGTTACAGTAAACAACTTTTTAACTTACGGTAGGGTTATATTCCAAATCAAAACGAAAGTTTACTTCATAGAAACAATGTAACTTTTTTTAAACTTTCTAAGCCGCTACTGATTAATCAAGAATGGTTGTCGAAAGTTCGTCAGCTGATCAATCCACGCGTCTCTAAGCTATAAACAATGGAGACTCCGGATTCTATAACCACGCATAAAATTTACCTAGCCGCTTCAGGCCGCTCGAGTTGGCCCCTGACTACATGAAAATCAGTTTTTGAACGTTTAACTTTTTAACACACCACACTGTAGAAAATTTCATGGCGCATCTTTTTTCTCTCGACAAAAAAGTTGTATCTTTTACCGTTTCTGTAAAAAATCAAAAAAACTTACTTTTCAAACCAGCAAAGTCAATAAATATTTTCATTTCAACTCACTCCGAAAAAGAAAGTTCTTTATATTTTAAGATAAAAATTTAATACACTGTCCTGTTAATACACTGTGTTAAATAAGAAAGTTATAAATTTTTTTGGCAAACAGTATCAAAATAACGTCAGACAATTTTCAAACGCTTCGTTTATCGAGGGAATTTTAAGCAAGCCTAAGCTTCCAGCACAAGAAATGTTTGGTAGGATATAATTAAGTTTTCTGAAAAGTTGTACCCTAATTGAATTATTCGATAACAAAATAGGATCATTCAAATAGTATTGTTGGACCACGCTATTTAGCCCGTTAGAATACAACTATGTTTGTACTACACAAGTATTACACATCTCTTAAAATTTAGAGAACATAGTATTTGGTTCCTAAGCAAATAAATCTATAAATGTTGAAAATGAATAACTAAAAAAGTAAATGTTGAGTTTGCTAGGAACTCTAACTGGAGGTAGAAAAATAAATAGAAACAAAGAAAATAGGGCTAATAATATTAGCAAGGTAAAGAAAAACAAGGTATTTGTAAATGACAAAATTTCAATATTTAGGAAAGTGAATAAAAAATAAGTAATTGACTTTAAAAATTTTTTTTTATTATTTTCATTTCATACAAATTTGCATAAGTAAAATTTAGGGCATATTTTATATGCATACAACTGTAAACAGGAAGAAATAAAGGAAACAGGATTTTTGTATTGATTAATATATTTTAAATATTAAGAATGTTTTCATTGCTAAGTCTAACAAATTTTGGAAACGAAACATAAATTTACTGTAGAAAGAATTGTTTCAGACGTAATTATTTATTTGGAAGTAGTTGATCTAAGTTTTCCGTTTTATTTCATCTTCAGAAATTAGCATTAATATTTATTTAATCTCTGTAATACTGTAGCAGTTTATTATCTTTCTTATAAGATTGTCTGCGAACTCTATTCATGCTGTTTTTACAAAAAGTATTTTCTAAACCATTTTTATTTCATTATTAGTATAATTCCTAACAAGTTTAGTTTGAATGAAAATCAGTAAAATGAAGTTCTACAAAATTTTCCAAAAAAAAAATAAGTTATTGGTAGATAATTAAACTTTTTTGTTGAAAATAAACTTTTTTTTAAAAAAATTCATAGTATAAACAAATAAATAGACTAAAATAATTCCAGTCCAGAGGCGAGGGCTATGGTCAAGCAGGTCGTGACTCCGAAATTTTCATTTATCACGCACTCGATTAATGCTATTAGAATGCTCCTATTTTGTTAACGAATAATTTAATTAGGCTAAAACTTTTCAGAAAACTTAATTATATCCTGCTAAGCATTTTTATTGCTGGAAGCTTGGGCTTACTCAAAATTCCCTCGATAAACGAAGCGTTTCAAAATTGTCTAACGTTATTTTGATACTGTTTGCCAAAAAAATTAAATCAAATAAAGTGTTGCAGTACAGAACTTGATAAACAACATTTTTCCAAAAAATGGGCTTTTTGCATAAAAATTCTTTAAAAATCCAATACATGTTTCGTTGAAACAATTTGTTTGAAATCTCATTTTTAATAGAGTGAAATAAAATATTGGTGATTCAAAGCCAGGTAGCTTGTAAACTTGTCTTCCATCTACTTCTTCTTCTACTTTTTTTTCATTTTCCTAACACCTAACCTTTCTTAAATACCTTTTTCTGACCATATTCTTCTTTCTATAAGTTTTTCAATGCAACAAAGTAATAAAATACTTCTTTTTTTAACGACAAAGCTCTTGGATAAAACTATTGGTCACTTCTTACAGCACCAAACTGTCAATAAAATACGAACCTAAAATATAAAATTTCTATTTTCTACAAAAAGCTACTTTTATACGGTTTTTTTTAATTAACTTTTGTTGTCCAAGCAGAAGCCATATTTTTTAAAAATTAATATTATTCATTCATAAATAAACATATACCTTTCTTCTCTTTCAGCGAAACCTCGTATGTTACAATACGTTATCGTCGCGCCAAATCTTTATTTTCACGTCACAGAATAATCTTTTTGGATAAAAACTTTCAAATTCTTATTCAGCTTCCCCATGTTTCTGGGTAATGTTTTTATTACTGTTTTGAATAATTAAAAAATAGATTTTTATTCGTTATCCAAAGACGATTTTCAAAACCCATGAAATTTGAACGTCCACATTCTTCAACGATTTATTTGGAATTGGTTAACTTTTTCTAACCAAACTGATCTTTTCTCAGTTTAGCAACTCAAAATCTCAGAAGTAAGTTTTTATTTTTTGTTTAAACTGAAAATTGCAATTTTTATCGTTATTCGTAACCGAGCCTGTCTTAGTTTTAGGTTCCTGTCACTTTAAGATTGTAAACTTTCACATTCTGTTTTTCTAAACTGGATATTTATTTTTGATCATAAATTTTTGTTCCTAATTCAGAAATACTTTAATTTGGAGGTAGAGTTTTCTTTTATCTTTACATGTTCATTTCGATTTTGCGGAACTTTATTTCGCTCTCCTGAAACATTCTGATTTCGCTGTTTATCTAGTTCTCTTCTGCAACCCTTCAAATGTATTAATTTTATATTCCCGATATAAAAAAAGACTCTTATAAACAAGGTAAATAATTTTGTTAACAAAATTTAAAACGATATTGACAGGTTGTGGAACATCATGAAAGGTTGTTCAATTGGGCAATCGATGCGTTTCGAAGACGTGAACAAAAAAATATAAATAAATTACTGTTGTAATTTATTAAAAGAGTTTTCCTTGCATAAAAAAGATGAACAATATTTTTCTAGATTGATAAATCGTTATTATCAAATATGTCAGATACAATAATGTAGTATTTCAAATATGAGATAAAGTTTTTTTTTCATATAACTCTTTGTGGCATCGTGCCATACATGTATGACAACTTTTTGACCGCGTTTTTAAATACTTTTCTCATAGTTTTTAACGAATTATAAGAACGAGAAGTAAGTTAAAAATATTATAAAACTTTATTTGACATTAATAAACCTTTAAAAAAATTGTTTTTTAATGGAATAGGTTTTATAAATAAAAAAAGTGAAAATACAGCCTTTTTACAACCTGAATTTAATTTTGACTAATAAACCATGGTAAATTAGCTAAAAATAACGTCTAAAGAATTTTTTGAATCGCTGATTACGAATCTGAAGTTAAAACTTCAAAAATTCAAAATGGCCCATCCAATATGGCGGACACAAACTAAAAAAATAAGTCCAGCAGCTTCAAAATCGGGTTTCGAGATTTTCTTGGGTAAATGATTACGAATCTGAAGTCAAAATTGAAAATGATATATCCAATATTTCGGACAATAATTTAAAAATAATGATTATTTCTGCCATTTCCAATTTTAGATTTTTAACTCTAGATTCGTAATCAGCCACCCATAAGACCCCCGAAAACCCTTTTTTAAGCCACGGAACTTATTTTTAAATTTTTTTCGGCCACATTGGATCCCCCATTAACAATTTTTTTAATTGTTTGAAAATTCGTAAATGCGTACTGGTGGTCCATACTCTCTAAATAGGAATCAGTAAAAAAATCACTCATTGAAATAGTAGTTAGAAATTTCACTGACTAATTAGTGATTTCGAAAATATTCACTAATCAGTTCAAGTCTGTTGAATTAACTGCGGGAAAAATACACTCTAACTCAGACTTGGGCAATTCGTCAAAATTTCATGATCGTACCTCTTTTACAGGGAAATTTTCCAGAAATGGTATTTTTGAGCTCCTTGGGTCGAATTATATAGAAATATGTCCAGAAAGTATATTTGACAATTTCAGCCATGACAAACCTTCCTCTATGAGAAAAAAATTCATTTTTACCAGAAAATATTAAATTCGTAATTAAAATTATTTTTTACTTATTTGTTTTTTAATACAAGACAAAATCCATCAATAATTATAGGTCTTAGGATATTTCAAGTTTATTATTATTATTATTATTATTATTATTCCGTTAAAACTCTTCGCCTGTACGAATTTGTATTGTGTTTGTTTGGCATATCTTGATTTTGTGTTTATCTTTTTACTATAAAATGTTTCCAATGTCACATTATAGCAACAATCATTACATCCATATAAAAATTCTTAAAAATTTTATTAACGTTGAAAGTCCCTCCATAAGAAGAAAGATAAATATTTCTCAAATGCTTTATGTCATTTGTTCACTTAACTTCTTTCTTAAAATGACACCTATGTTGAAATAATCTGTACTCATATTGTATAAAAATATTACCTATAGTTTTCAAAATTGAAGCCAACATATCTAAGAAGCGTTGATTGCAAAAAAAGTTTCTTCTTTTATTACTGTACTTAATTTATGTTTAAGGGGGTAAGGTTAAATCGGTGAAAAAAGCATGTTTTTAAAGATTTTTTTGGCGATACAGATAGTGTGAGTTTATTCAGTTAATTTCTATATAATAATGCAAAATACAAATACAAATACAAAATATTGAAAATTGAGCGAGTGACAGTGAATCTCCGGAGGCGCCTCGAAAAAAATTGTTTCGCGGTGTACATCATAACTCGCAACAGAATCATTTCAAACAAAAAAATCAAAATGCATTTCTTAATAATAATTAATTTTACAATAACAAATTAGCCGAATTTTGAGCGAAAGACGGTTTTTGGCTTCCAAGTGCTACAAAAATTTGAAAAATCGAAAAAATTCCCCGAGGGTTACATTTTGATTTTTTTTGTTTCAGATGATTCTGTTGCGAGTGATGATGTACACCGCAAAACAACCAATGCAGAAATTCCGATCAGGGTTTAGTAGGGTCAAGGATAGATTTCCCTATTTCTAATCGGGCGCTCGTCGGGGAAAATGGAGAGGGCCTGACTCGTTCTGTTACGCAGTTTTATCTAGGTTCTATCTAGAACTTCTGAGCAGGCCCTGACGAGAGTGCCCTGTTATCGCCCGACGACTATTAGGGCCCCGTCTCGAACCTTTATATTACCTAATGAATATTTTATTAAGTTGGATATTCAATTGATATGGCAAAAAAGTATTCAAAAAATAAATATTAATTGATTGCGAGTATTTTCACTTCGTATATTAATGGTCCTATTTATAATGAATACATATATTACATTTTTTCATTCTCATCTAAAGAAGGATTTAGATTTGTGTAAAATTTGACCTCTCCAGTTTTGGTCAAATGTCCACGTTTTGAGACCCCTGAAACCGAAAAACATGTTTTTACGAATATGCCTGTCTGTATGCATGTATGTATGTATGTCTGTATGCATGTATGTTTGGCTGTGAGCACGATAACTTTCGATAAAATCAACAGATTGGTATAGCCTTTGGTACACATTTTTAGTGTCTCAAATTGAAGGTCAAGTTCGTTAGCCAGCCATTTTGGATAAAAATTCAAAAAGTGAGCACATTTTGAAAAGTTTTGATACAAAATTTTTTCAAGATTTGTAAAAATTTTATGTACAGTTATTAGTAGCACTCGAAAATACTAACAATTTATCACAAGGACTTTTTTCGATGAACAAACAATTACCAGATTTATAGCAGCTTCAAAATCCAAAAAAAAAAACTAAAATGAAAATTTTACGTGAAATAACGCACGATATCAGAAAAAGGCAAGAGAGGAAAACGTGCAGTCAAAGAAGATCTACAAATTTTTTATGGGCCACTTTTTGAAATAATACATTTCTCAGGGTAGCTGCGAATAAGGATTAGTGAAAAATAAAGAATAAATGATAAAGTCATGTTAATGGACAAAATTTGTACTTTATTTTGCAATATCTGAATAAACAGTCCCGGGCCGAGGTAAAGAATTTAATATAACGAATTTTTTAATTGTTCTACAAAGTTGATATAATATTTAATGTAGTATTTAATGTACTAGAATTTTGTTTGTATATATAAATTAATTACATGTTACATTCTCATCGACATTGTAACGTAAAAGCGCAAATCATTTCAATAATTATTTGAAAATTTATTATATGTGTATGTTCGAAAAACGACTTAGATACTATTTTTTCTGCTTTTTCAGATTGTTGGAAAAAGTCTTTCTCATTGTTCAATTTATTAGAAAGGTACAGAATTATACGCTGAAGTAAAGGAATTTCCTTCTTCATTTGAAATCAAATACAAATTTAGTCATTTGTGCATGAAGAACATATAACGCGGAACGCAAAGCGCGCTCAAATTTTTGGTTTTCTATTATACGATGAACAGAAACGCGCGTGGAGCGCGAGGTTTACATGATTTTTAAACTAAATATCGAGCGCGAAGCGTAGCGCGAGCACCAACAGGTGCGCGCCCTAGGCGTACTCAAACTTGCGAGCGAAGAAACTCACACTATCTGCATCGCCAAACAAATTCTTAAAAGATGCCTTTTTCGCCGACTCTAGCACATTGTCACGTGACCAGTTCTTTAAAACGAACTGTCGCATAAAGTAACAATTTCAATTAATTTCCTATACCAGATAGATGTTCATAATTTTTTACTTTACTTCTATTTGTCACGTGACAGTCTAGCCATGCTCTTGAACATCTTGTAAAATAATAAAATAAAAACACCTAAACATCCTAAACTGTATATTCCTAATGCGCGCATTGACGAACTGAGCCCTCGAACTGCATGGACTTTCCTGACAAAATCTCAGCCAAGCTTTTTTATTGAAAAAGCCAGGATCAGCTCATGTATAATTATGAATTTTTTTGGTTTTATACGTTGTATGATAAAGTGTGTTTAACCATTTTTAATCTCCAATTTAAAAACTGAAATTTTATAAAATCAAATATTTTCTTGTGAAATCGATTCGTTTGAGAGAGTGGAGAGTGTGAATAGAGAATACTCACAAGTTAAATCTGAAATATAATGATATTGAAAGGAGCACATGTGCATTTATACTGTAAAGGAGAATTATTACGTAGAGAGAATATTATACATACAGAACGTACACATAATAGAAATATATGTACGTGCAAGCCAGACGAGTGACATGAAAAGCATAGTAATTGGTCAGGTGTGAGGAAATCTACTCGATCCATTTCTAAACGAGAATCATCATTATTTCTAAAATATCTTCTGGTGCGGACTCTAATAAAAGAGAAAGTATTAGCTATTATTGCACAACGCGGATTGTATGTACACTATAAGGGTGGGTCGGAAAAACAACTTTTTTAAATTTTTATTACATTTCGCAAAAATCTTTTTCTGCAGAGCAAAAAATCCCCATAATTATTTTAGATTTTTAAAATGATATCTTCATTTAGCAGAAAATTTTTGAAGTTTTAAAACTTTGAAAGCAGTGACTTTTTTCATATTAATCAATGTTGCGTCACCATTTATTCATCGAGCAGTTTTTACTGCACGAATCAATTTATTTTGACGTACCAAAAGATTTTCAAATAATTGTATTGTAAAAAAAATTCTGGTTATGAATGTAGTTACGCAATATTAAATTAAATATATTATTTTTATTTCAAAATCAAAGTATCATAGACAATCAAAAATAGTAAAAAAATTATAAATTTTCTTTATTATCCTTTGCGGTGGTCTTTTAGGACCTAAAAATACGTATAAGCTTAGAAAGAAAAGTTCTGGATTATATGAGCAAAATTTAAATAATCTGCCTTTTAATACGAAATAACAGAGCAATAGCTCAGGATGCAAACATTTTTTTACCTAGAAATATATTATTTTACTGAAAGATACGACAAAATGGCAATTATAGTTATTTTTATTTTTCCTTTTAAACTGGTATGTGTATTTATGTCCTAAAAGATCCCTGAAAATAAGAATAAAAAATATGATTTTGTAACATTTTTGATTATTTTCGAAACTTCGATTTTGAAATAAAAATTATATTCTATGTAACAACACTCACCAACAGAATTTTCTTTTGCTATAAAAATGTTTGAAAGTCTATTTTTAAATTAAAATAAGTGAATTCGTACAGTAAAAACTAATTCTATGCAGAAATGGTGACCGAACATTGAAATATATCGAAAAACTTTTTATCTTCACTTTTTTTAGGTTATAAACAAAATGCGATCTGTTCAAAAAATAATCACTCAGGATTCAGATCCAGCGATCCCAAGAACGTACCTATAGAAATGTTTTTCTCGTCCGGTGGACTCAAGCTGTTTTTTCGTGTGCCTATGATATCATTAGAATCCTTGAAATTTTTGATGTTTTCAGTCTAATCTGAATTCGAAAATCAATTTTGAAATTCGAAATGCAAATAAAAGTCAAATAAATAAATATCTCAGATTTTTTAAATGCAAAAGATAAAATAAGTCAATTTTTTTCTCTTGCAATATACATTGTAGATTTTTAGTCGATTTTAATAATTACCTATCAGAGATACAGATTGTACATATTTACTGTAATTTTTGTTATTTAGCCCATTTTCTTGTTGTTATAGCAATGCTTCCAGTAAAAACCGATGTTCCTCAGGATGTTTCACGATTAGGTCCAGGAGCCAGGAGATCCTTTTTATGTAGAATGAAACGAAAATTCGACACCAACACTTATGGGGGGAATTCGCAACTCAAAGAAGAATCCGACACAACCACTTGTTCCCAAAGGCGAAAAAAGGAACAAAATCTCGGTAAGTCCGTTTCTAAACAGCAAATGTTGATCAAATTCCTTCTACAAAGAAACCTGGATTTAATTACGGTTGCGGACGTGGCTTTCATTGGTTTGATACTAAATCCAGCGAATCTCAACGTAAAGAGAATCATTGCTCTTAGATTTGGACGACTGCCGCATCCTAATGCAACTAACGCTCTGAGAGAGCGGCCCTTCTGCTGTTTATCATGCTTGACAGGGCAAAGCCTCCCTGTCGGTACCACGTTACGCGCATCACCAAATTATGTATTTTTTTTTTCTAGCAAATAATGAAAAAATAGTCCAAGTAGGCGCCAAGCTAGTTCAAAAAAGAGTTGCGTAGATTATTGAGACTTTAATTAATTCTCTTCTCCTACTTCACCTACTTCACCTACTTCACCTACTTCACCTACTTCACCTACTTCACCTCTCCCCCAGGGTGCGGGGTAAAGTTGGCTGGGGTAGTGATAAAGTTAGTTAGGGTACAGTTTAAGGTCGGATAGGGTACCGATAAAAAGTCAACGAGGGTACGTGGTAATGTCGGAGAGGTTACTGAGTCTAGTCGGCTAAGGTATGGGATAAAGTTAGTTTACTGGATACAGTCGGCTACGGTACGAGTAGGGTATAGGGTACAGGGTACAGCTAGGGTATAGGCTAAAATCGGTTAGAGTTTGGGATATAGTTTGTTAGACTACTGGGCATAGTAGACTAGGGTTCGGGGTAAAGTCGGTAGAGTGCAGGTTAAGGTAGAGTAGATTACCGATAAAAGTTGGCTGGGTTAAGGGGAAAGTAGGTTGGACTACGGGATATATTCGGGTAGGGTACGGATCAAATTCGACTAGAGCACTGGGTAAATTTAGTTAGAGTACGGGATAAAGTCGGTTAAAAAGACAGTGATGTTTGACTAAATCGCGTAGAAGCGAACTGCAGCTCTTTTGCAAACGTCGGGACGAAAATATGTCCATGATCTGCCTCAACAGAAGGTACAGTTGCCACACATCTTCATGGGGTAAAGATCGCCAACCAGCATATCAAAAATGAAAATAAAATTTTGCATCTCACTGGCAAACATTTTGAGATTTTGACCAACAGCCTCATCATATGTTATAAAAGGAAGGGGGTTTTGTTATTGCATTGTCATTGTAAGGAAAAGATCGTAATCTGTCATTCAGTACGTCCAGTGATAGTCTTCTGCTGTCTTTAAGGTTTTTGTTCGTCACGTAATGGTGTAAAATTAAACACATATCATGATAACCTTGACCTTCTGGACCTACATGCAACCAATCAGAATAAAATTTTTCTGCTGTTTTATGATAGTCAACATCGTCCCAAGTAGATTCTTCCTTTGTTCCACTTTGTTTCTGACTTAATTCGGCAACATCATTTTCGCAGGATTCCCCCCTTAATTTTTTTTCATCAAAGTCAATACTCGCTTGAAATTTATCAACTTTACACAATCGACAATAATAATTTGCAGTAAATCCTTCGACAAAACCAAGAATAGAATTAAGACCAAGATTATCCCCCCCAATAATCCCCAATGCAAAGTAAATTCTTTCTGTCCCATTAGGTGTGTTAATTAAAATACTTTCTCTTTGTAGAAGGTTTAACTCAAATACGACAATTTAGAAAACATAAGCTTTTTTATACTGTATTCTGTCATTCGCAAGAAAGAGAAGAGCTATACAAATATTTTCAAGTAATGAATTGACTTATGGAGAAAAACACATTACAGAGTAATACATTGCTCAAATTTTCTGGATTGAAGCATGTGATATAAGCGGATTATTTACTTCAAAATCATCAAAGTAGAGCAATAGAGGAAAAACTACTTTATCTTTGAAATGAGTCCTCTCCCTTTGCCATAGCTTCCCTTGTACTAAATTTTCTAAAATATCTGTTTCTTGTTCCAACTGCTCAATGTATTTCTTAGTTGTAGAATAGACTTCTGGTAAACTAAAAATCAGTTTTAATACTTGTATCATGGGAAGAAACTTGGCATGAACGGGGACAATTTGTTTAAAACCAATAACTTCTTTAACTTTGCCATCGACTTTAGCACCAATGGTGTGATCTACGGGTTTCACAAAACAGCCAGTCTTACTTAACGCTTTTAATCTTAAATGCTCTGAACTTAAAGATGAAAATGGATCCAATAATGAGTCCAACTGCTCATCTACAAAAGAAATTGTCACCTCATCAACATTTGAGTCCTTTAATGTTGTATGTAACTTACTTTTTAGACACGAAGACAGGTCAGTCAGAAGCTTGTCTGTATTGAGTTACAAGCCCTTTAGTCATAATTTCGAAATGACTCGCGTCTAACATGCACATATCTTCATCATTGCCACAAGAACTAGTATTTGCCTCGATTTTCGATGCATTAACACTAGAAAACATAGTAGAGACTTCTGGGGGACCATTTGACCGAACCACATCATCATTATTGCAGTTATTCGTAGTGAGATGTTTTTTATCTGACCCCAATTTGAAAATGAACGGCAACAGTTTTTTCCACCGCACTTAAAACTATAAATGCTTTTTTTCAATGAACAAGACAAGAGTGAAAAAATAAAGCCTTTACAGACTGCACGGTTTCTGAGCATTCCCCACAAACAGGCATGGCGATGAAAAATATTAACTTATTCAAATTAACAGAGTAATGTTTTAATTAGCCTCTTCACTTCTGGAAGATTCGTAGGGTTGATCCTATCAAAGGGTAGATGGATGTTGAATAGTGTCATCTGCAATACGATTCACTGCCGTTGACTTTGATGTGGGTATTGACAGTGCAATGCAAAAAAGCACTTGAAGACCACTTCGAAAGCACGCTTAGGACTTTCCACTAAAATAGGTAGTTCATCTATGATGACATAAGATGCTTGGACTTCTGTTATTCGATCACCAACAAGAAGAGGGAAGGGTTGAACGTGAAGTCCCCTTTTAAGTGAATTATTTCTAATGTCGCCCAATTCTTTTTGAAAGTCTCGATCATTCTGCAAAAAAGTTGTACAGGTTAATTCCAACATAAAAGAAAACACTGTGTAATGTATGGCACTCACAATGAGATAGATGCATACCGGAATTAAATATAGGAATCCCTGCTGAATGTCAGCCCTGT
>JAAAKG020066638.1:0-17550 GCA_010014905.2 Druon quercuslanigerum
TATTTATGTGCACGCGAACCGATACCAACCGGTTCCTTTTAACCGCGAGACTGCGTGATACTGGGTGAGGTAATGGTCGAAAGACTCGAAAGAATCACCTTGAAAATCGCCTTTTTTAAATGGCACTTATTCACTTTCGCGAAATATGAACCTTGGCACAAAACTTCTACTTTTTGTGTCAAGGCTAAACCCGATTTTTGCCTTACTGAGGGTCAAGTTAATTTTATTGTTTTGTTGAAAATGTCCTTTTTTTGTTGCAAGATCGTATTTCTGCGTTCGAAATTCATCTATTTTAGTTGAAATTACATCTTTTTTGGTTGAAAACTCCACTACCTATAGTTCCGTCGTCCAAGCAAGAAAAATCCTAAGTACATTTTGAATGAGTCCCCTGCGATACCAATTTCGATTAGGTTGACAGGGGACTCGTCCAAAATGTAATTACTATTTTTCTTGTTTGGACGGTAGAGTTGAAAGTGGAACTAATTTGTTAAAAACTGAATGTTTGTGGTTGATGTTTCCTCATTTTAGTTCAAAGACCTTTTTTTGTTGTAAATTGTTCAAAAACTATCTTCTATTCTTCTTCCGTTGAAAATTCGTTTTTTCGGGAAGAATATTAATCTTCTTGGTGACTAATACATATTTTTGGTTGAAAATTCATTTCTTTGGTAAAAAAAATTTGTATATTTGGCTGAAAATTAATTTATTTGGTTGTAAGTTAGGTTTTTTTATTAAAAAATAATTCTTTTACTGAAAATGTAACTATTCTATATTAAGTTGAAAATTTATTTTTATTAGTCGGAAAACAACATATTTTGATGAAAATTCATCTTTTCTTGGTAGAAAAGTAATCTCATTAGTTAAAACTCAATCTTTTTCTTTAACAATGTATTTCTTTGGTTATAAATATTTAACTGTTTCGTTGAAAATTCTTACTTTTTTTTGTTGAAAATTCATCTTTTTTAGTTGAAATTTTTTGTAATTTTGGATCATTTTTCTGGCTTAGAAGAAAATTAATCTTATGGGTTGCAAATTCAACTATTTGGTTCAAAATTCATTGGTTTGGTTGAAGATTCCTGATTTTATTTTATGTGGTAGAAAATTAATGTTTTCTGCTGAAAATCTAACTATTCTTTTTTTTCTTGAAAACGTATCATAACTAACTAAACTGTATCACAGGAATGTTCTCTTTTTTGTTTGAATATTAGTCTGTTTTGAATAAGTATTCAACTAGTTTGTTGAAAATTTTTATTTTTTTCGTTTAATACAACTATGTTTTTCATTGAATATTAAAATATTTTTTTGTGGAAAAATTAATCAGAGTAGGGTAGGACGAGATGGGTTAGTTGTCTTTTGCATGTCAGTATTCAAAACCTTCTAATTAATTGCTTGAAAGTAACTCGTTATACACGTTTCATGAACATTTTTATTCATGGTTTTGCCATGATAAAAGTAAATAAAAAAGTATACGCGGAATTAGAAACGAAAATAAAAAAGAAGTGTTCTTGACTCAAATCGCCCAGTGCCTTGGGCGGGATGGGCCACTTAATTAAATGACTTATCATATATTATTTATAAGTAAGAACATTGTTAAGCTAGAGTATTATAAAACGAAAACATATTTTACACATATTTATCACACATTTTACGGAACATTTAAAGTATTTAACGTTAAAATTATGCAATCCTTCATCCTATACCTATATATGATTCACAGTAAAAAAAGGATCAATTTTGTAGCAGAGCATTTTGCTCCAACGATCATTCGACTTTTGAGATCATAATGTACATTATGATATGAAATATTATTGAATCACAGTAATTTAGAATTCTGGGTATATCATTCGAAATTTTTCTTATATATTAACCAGCAAAATTCTTACCGCTTGTGAGAAACGACCAGTGCCGGGCCAAAAATTGGTGGTGCCCCAAGTGATATTTAATTTTCTTAGTTCAACGTAAAATATTTTGTTGACATGTTTCATTTAAATGTTATGTTATAACTACCTCATTTTATTATTTTTAATGTTAAGAATATGTAATTTAATGTGAATTTATTTTAAATTTATTACACTATATTATCGCGTTGAAAGTTAAATATACATTTACTTTTTGTGAGTTTTATAAGTGCTGGAAGCTTGATAATATAAGGAAGATAAATATTTTTTTCTAAAATAAATTGAAACATACATATGCAAATAATTGTAATTGGGGCCCAAAAAATCCATTTTGTTAGTTATAAAAGATTTTTTTATATATTAAACTATTTGTTAGAAAACTAACTCTTTTGTTAAAAAATCATATATTTGGGTTAAAAATTTAACTTTTCTGTAGCTGATTAATCTTATTTGCTTCAAAATTCAACAATTTTGTTGAAAATTAATGTATTTTTTTGAAAATTCGTCTTTTTCCAGAACATTAATCTTTTTCGTAGAAAATTTATTTATTTTTTTTTTTGATGAAAGTTTAACCATTTAATTGTAAGTTGAACTAATTTGTTAAAAATTAAAATTGTTTTAGATTTACCTCTTTTTTTGAGAATTTAACTCTTTTGTTCGAAATTCATTTTTTATTTCCTTAAATTGGAGCCCAAAAAATGCACGAAATAATAAAAGTTTTAGGACTTTAGTCGGTTTGTATTGTACGTCATTTTTATAGGATTTGCCGATGAATATTTGTCTTTAATTCAAAGAAATATTTTTGGAATCAAATAATCCATTTTCTGAGTGTATTTAAATTATTACTAGAAGAGGGAGAAAAGTTTGAAGCATCCTTTAAAATAAATATAATTAACTCATGGAAAATCATACTAAGTAATTTTTTGTTATGCAAAATTGTGAATTAGGGTTGTTGGAAAGATTGGAAACTTTTTTCAATAGAAAGAAGAGAACATCAAGTTTCAGCCATCTCCATTCCGCATTAACGACTAATTTTCGTTTGCGCACGTCGAGGTGCAGATATATTTTCCCAGACTGGCTAGGACTTCTATACAATAATTCTTTCAAAGCGAATTAAAAATATTCATAACTTTTCAACAATTCGTCGTGGAATAAATTTGGCTTCTGAATTAAATTTTGTATATATAGTTAATACAGAACACTTTTTCCTAGACTATTATCGAGAATGACAAGACTCGTTTGAATTTAGTATTGAAAAGTTTGAAATCTTCTATTAAAACTCATTCAAAATCTGCATCATTGTATGGTACCAGTCCAAGACTCTTGGACTAATTCTACACTTTTTACAGAACATATTTTTTCCGTGCAGGAAAAACCGTATACTAATTACACTTTTTGTTGAGAATTAATCATTTTTATCGAAAATTCATCACATTGGATGAAAATTTATCTATTTTATTGAAAGCTCCTTTTTTCTTGGTTCAAAATTTATATATTTTGCGTATGTATTTCGTAATTTGCTGATATACCCCATATAAAAATCGGTATGACTGTTGTTACTAATAGTGCATGGTGAATCGAGAGTGGAAAGAAGGCGAAATAACTGACTGCCCTTGATACATACGATACTTTTAGTCCTATAGCTTGGCAAAGAAGCATGCGAAGCAAATAAAAGATGTTTGGTGTGCTTACCAATTTTAGATTATAAGTGAAAGAAAGAAATAGGGTACTTAGCAGAAGAGAGACTGTGGCAATAAATTTTTTTTTAAGATTAAAATAATTTTCTTCATATTCTTAGTTTCGTGGTGCAGCGTGTGTGTAGCGGGCGTAAAGTTTCATACCGGCCCAGCTGCGGAGTGCACATGCGCGAACATTACTGGGCGGGGACAAAGATATTATTTTGTCTGGGAGGCGCTACATTACGCCTGCTTCACATGCATGCAATTGCGAGTTTTCATTTAACTTTATTGATCACCTAGTCCTAAGGTTGTTTTTATACCTGAAAGCATCAAATTTATATCTTTCAGGGAAAATGAAACATTGTTCATGAAAAGTGAGGGAATTTCGAAATTGGGTTTTTGTAGCAATCCTGAAAAGTCAATGAAAAATAATTCCATATGTCCTAAAAAACGTTTGAATTAATTGCGGAAGTCGTTATAAAATAAGGGTCATTTTTAACTTGAGTAACCTGCACTTAGTATTTTAAATGTGAGTATTAGAGCGTGTACAGTCGTTTATTCGAATTTTCTAAATAGAAAAAACCCAATGTTCCAAACTTGTCTAAAAGTGTATTGAACTTGTATTATTATATTTAATGGTTATTAATGGAAGTATAATAAGTCATAATCCATAAATGACGTTACGCACTTAAGGGAAGAGAGGGGTTAATTCTGAGGATTTTTCTGTATGAACTATAAATGTTAAATGGAAAGGGGGAGGGGTAAGAATTAAAAATTGATGTAATGATATTAATAGCGTGACGCGATTTATACGCGACTCCTAAGTTTTTAATTGTATTAATTTCTGATTTGTACTAATTGTACTAATTTAGTTAGGGCAAAATACTTTTTTTTTAAATAATGTTTTATAACTTCGTTTCAATTTCTCATATACTGCGTCTAAGATTTGGGATCAACACGTCATTTAGGCACTTTTCATATATGAAATACTAAATTAAAATAAATATGTGGAACTCAAAAATAGTTGTATTGAAGTTACACCTAATTGTCTGAAAATTTCATAAAATTGTGAATCTGTCGTATGATAAGGTAGACCGAGGCAAGATCGACATGTTAACATTCATTGCTCTATACACGAGGTTTCATAAAAAAAAAAAACGAGACTTTTCAAATTTCCCGGGCTGCACTTGCCCGGATATTGTATGTGCATTGGTAGCCGTATTGCATGTTTACTCTGCCATCAGCTAGCAGTAAAGTTATACATGTTTTAGTGTGCTCAGCGATTTTTCACTCTTGGAAAAAAATGGATCAGAGAATTTGCATCAAGTTTTGTTACAAAAATGCAATAAAGTGCAGTAATATTTTTGAAATATTAAAATTTGTTTTTGGTGGCTCGGCTATGAGACGAGCAAGTGTTTTCGAGTGGTATAACCGTTTTTAAAATGGACGGGAAGACGTTGAAGATGACGAGCAACCTGGGTGTCTTCGCACATCGATAACGGACGATACCGTCAAGAAAATGGAAAAAATGATTAAGAGCGATCGTCGAATTACTATTAGAGAGGTTGCTGAGGATGTCGGTATATCATACGACTCATGTCAAACAATTTTTACGGATGTTTTATACATGAAACGCGTGGCAGCGAAATTTGTCCCGAAACTGCTAAAACTCGACCAAAAGCAATATCGCCATGACATCGCTCAAGATTTACTAAATGAAGTGAATAACGACCCTACATTGCTCGATTGAACCATAACAGGTGAATTATGGGTTTATGGATATGACGTCGAAACTGAGGCTCATTCGTCCACCTGGAAGCATTCAACGTCACCAAGAGCGAAAAAAGCACGACAAGTTCGATCAAACGTGAAGGTTTTGCTCACTGTGTTTTTCGATTTCAACGGTTTAGTGCATTATGAGTTCTTACCTAAAGGTCAAGCGGTCAATAAAGAATATTATATAGGAGTTTTACGTCGTTTGCGTGAAGTAATTCGAAAAAAACTACCAATTTTGTGGAAAAATCACTCATGGCGACTGCACCACGATACTGCACCTGCTCATGCCTTAATGTTTGTTCGTGAGTTTTTGGACAAACACAACACCGTATTGATGCCAAAACCATCGTATTCACCGGACATGGCCCCCTGTGACTTTTTCCTATTCCCAAAGATGAAGAAATCCATGAAAGGAAGATGTTTTGACGACATCGATGAGATAAAAGCAGAATCGCTGAATGCCATATCGAAAAGTGAATTTCTAAAGTAATATA
Organism: Druon quercuslanigerum; assembly: GCA_010014905.2. Lineage (NCBI taxonomy): Eukaryota > Metazoa > Arthropoda > Insecta > Hymenoptera > Cynipidae > Druon > Druon quercuslanigerum. Next base: position 5,845 of record JAAAKG020066638.1, read on the forward strand.
ATAAGTGCATTATATCCGAGGGGCACTACTTTGAAGGGTACCCAATTAATATTCACGAATAAATAAATATTATTGGCAGAAAACACAATATGTAATTACGTAATATATACGTAATTCTCTAAATAAAACAATGATTTAATAATGTAATTGTTTCTAACAAGCTGTATTTCGTTGGCCTTTCCTCGCAAGACCGTCGATGGTTTTTTTTTATGAAATAGAAATATCTCAGGATGATAAATTTCAATGGTTTGATCCTTTGGTATTTATGCATTGAAAAAGTAAATTTCAAATATATGCATCAAGACGTAAAAGGTCTTTTTTATTAAAACTCAAATAATCGATTCAAATTTTTTTTAGTTTACCAAAAATCCAACTTTTGAGAACGATTAAAGTAACCGAATGTTAGAGAACGACACAGGGTTTGATAATTTTTTTCTTTTATAAAATCCTAAATAAATAAAGTAATTATATTTAATTCTAAACGTGCATTCAATAATTTTTTTATATATAAGTATATGATTATTTGAAATATAAATAGAAATTATACATTTTACTTTAAGAATTTGTCAACTATGTTCTTGGTTACTCTTGTCATAATGGCGAAGCTTCAGCTTTCTTTTAAATGTAATATGCAGTGAAGTCTCGCAGTTCTGTCACCTCCCACCATGGTCCCTGTTCGGTCTCCTCCGCGTCAGTGCCTGACCAATTAAAAGGAGACCCGAAGAACGGGAAGCCCTCGCTGGTTAGAATTTTAACATGATATCACGGGAATGTACACAAATTTTAGAGAAAATATTCTAAACCTTAAGATAATTTTCAAATATAAGGAATAGTAATATTTCTCAAGTGTCGAACGTATTTTATTAGTGATGTGCCATTCCTTTTGTCGATTAGCGACCATTCAGTGTCACTAAAGAAAATAAAATATTTAAGGTTTCTGCTTCGTGTTTCAGATCGGGAACTCTAACCTCAAATTTCAGAGAGTTTCTTGTATTTCGTGAAACTGAAAGATATATATATATATATATATATATATATATATATATATATATATATATACAGCAACATAAATTCATACATTTTCACTAAACAATTAGTGGTTTCAAAATATCGAATTAGGAAATATTTAAACTGGTAGGGTTAACGTACATTATTGAGAAATTCTTTACAGTATAATAAATACTTAATAATTTAGTAATATTTTGCAAGTGTAGAGTTTATTTGCGCACAATTCTGTTTTATTCATTTATCGGCTGGAGACCCGATCTGAAACTCTAACCAGAAACTTTGAATATTTTATTTTCTTTAGTGACACTGAAAGCTCGTCAATCGACAAAAGAATGGAACATCACTAATAAAATACGTTATATACTTGAGAAATATTACTATTCGTATATTTATAAATTATCTTAAGGTTAAGAATATTTTCTTCAAAGTTTGTGCACATTCCCATGACGGCATGCTAAAATACTATATTCTAACCAGCGACGGCTTTCCGCTCTTCGGTTCTCCTTTTAATTGGTCAGCCACTGACGCGGAGGAGACCGAACAGGGGCCGTGGAGGGAGGTGACAGAACTGCGCAATTTAACATAACGGTGTATGGACGGCTTAAAATAAGCGAAACTTCACAGCATAATAAATTTAAAGGAAAGCTGAAGCTTCGCCATTGTGACAAGAGTAACCAAGAACATAGTTGACAAATTCTTAAAGTAAAATGTATAATTTCTATTCATATTTAAAATAATCCTATACTTATGTATAGAAAATTATTAAATGAAAGTTTAGAATGAAATATAATTACGTTATTAATTTAGGATTTTTTCAAAAGAAAAAAATTGTCAAACCCTGTGTCGTTCTCTAACATTTGGTTACTTTCACCGTTCTCAAAAGTTGGATTTTTGGTCAACCAAAAAAATTTAAATGGATTATTTGAGTTCTAATAAACAAGACCTTTTACGTCTTGATGCTAACATGTCGATAATGCCTCGGTCTACCCTATATCATGCGAAAAATTCCAGACAATTATGTAATTATTTTAGTACACAATTATATGAAATTTTCAGACAATTAGGTGAAACCTAAATACAACTAGTTTTGAGTTCCATATATTTATATTAATTTAATATTTCGTATATGAAAAGTGCCTCAATGACGCGTTAATCCCCATTCTCAGGCGCAGTATATGAGAAATTGAAACGAAGTTATAAAACATTATTTTTAAAGAAACTTACTTTGCCCTAATTAAATTAGTACACTACCCCTATAGTTAATAGTGTTTCACTAACTTATATTTAGAGAGTTCAAGAAGTGTTCAGAAATTAATACAATTAAAAACATAGAAGTAGTTTATAAATGGCGGCACGCTATAAATAGCATTACATCAATTTTTAATTCTTACCCCTCCCCCTTTCCATTTACAATTTAGTTTATATATATTCATAGTTCATAGTTCATATATGTGTGTGTGTTAATGGAAGGTTATAAAAATGGGAAGTGTAAAAATATAAAAGTTTAATAGAAAAACGTGCTTGTGCAACATTTTCAACTCTATTAAAACAATAAGAGGGAAATATTGTGAAATTTGTAAATAAACTACGCCGTTACATCCATCAACATACCGTATTTACAAGTTATTTATAAAAAGGAAAAATATAAGCCTCGAATGAAACTCGTGTATGTACTTCATCTGTTTTACTTTAATACTTCAATCACGTTACAAAAAAGCCCTTTAATTTATGCACACGCCACACAGAGACACATTAAGAAATTCTATAAAACACAACAGCACCATTAAATAATTAGTCAATATCTTCAATAATTGACTTTAGAAAAGTAAGCTTGTGATTTGTTTACTATTCCATTGATAAAATGCTAAAATATTACTATTTCATTGGTTAAGCACTTATAATTATCACTAATTGGATGAGTAAAATGTTCTCTATTTCAGATTTAGAGAGCACAGCATAATATATTGTAAACGATAGATATACTTATATCAAAAGATGCCCAATTATAAGCATGAAAAGTCCATAAATTTAAATATCCTATAAAAGACTTTGCAACTATTTTTCATTCTGATATCAACGTATCCAAATAAGGTTTATTTCAGGAGTCCAAGTGAAAAGGTTTTATCTCGGTGGCAAAATCTGGAAGCTTTCAAATTACCTTATGTAGACAGGTATGGCATGTCAGCGCCTTCTCCGAGTTTTTGAAACTTTACTTGACTTTCAAGACATTAGAAGAGGCCACAAATTTCACAAAATTTTACCTATCCTAATGTCTTAGATAATCAAATAAATATTCGACAACTATTTTTTTATGTCTGCGTTTAGATTTCACAGAATGATGTTTTTTTTTCCTTGTAAAATGAATCATACTATTAATATAAAAAATGTTTAGAAACGGAACGTCTTAAATAGTTGTAAGGGAACTGAGGAAAGATTATATTTTTTGTTTATAAACATGTTTATAATTTACTTTCCTGGAAGTAACAAAATTTGTATTAACATCACATACATTGTTCGTCCTATTATTGATCTTAACGGAAGTTATCAGAGCTGTGGTTACGAAGTCATTGCTAAGAATGAACTTCATATTTTTATTTTTTTCATTTTACTTCTATACATCTCAGCTTATTTTTTTTATATAACTTTTGTAAACCCCTTTTGCACAGTGGTCACCCAGCAGAAAAACCCTAATTTTTACTTTATTTTGTCGGAATTTTGTTGCACTGTATAAAACATCGATTTTCCAAAGTATGTCAAATTCGATATAGTTTTGAGTTGCAACATTTTTGAGGCACTAAAAGAAATTGAGGCACAACTAAAGTTTTTAATGTTCAAAATAAGACGCGAAAATTTCACACCAATGATTTTCTGTAAGAAATGTTGATTTTTACCACTATGAAGGCAATCCTCGACTTCCGCCAATAATTCAAATTTTTGCACATAACCAATACTTAGAAAAAATTGCATATGCAACATGTTCCCAGTATATTATGCACATCCATATTCCGTGAGACTTTTTCGTATCAATTCCTTAAAAAATGGCCAATTATTATCCATTCTTTCACGAACCTTGTTCAATCTATCTCACGTTGCCAAACCTTTTCTTGATCGCATATAGCGAAAGAACACTCATTATTTTTCTTCCGGTTGTACGAAAGGCCAATATTAAGAAGTTACAGCGTTACACGACAGGAAATTTGAGTGGTTTTTCGCCAATTCTACGAGCAGAGACCTGTAACGAGCTACGGTAGCACTCGACACGTGACAAGCATACGTTGTCCGGCTTATATGTGACGTATAGTCACAGGAGCTGCCTGTATTCACCGCACATTCTCGCCGCTTCTAGTATTCCGAACCGTGCTCAGGGACTACCCTCGCCTCGGAACTACGGAATACGTGACAAGCATTGCTCGCGGTCTTTCAAGAAAGGCACCTTCCAGTCCACGAATTACAAAATATTCCGTAATTACGAAGGCAAGTGCCGTATATATATACGCGCGTGTTCGCACGATACGTGCTCTTCGCCGTCTCATCTATATGCACATATACAATGCACATACATACCAAACTCTCAAATGCTTCTCAAGGCAAATCTACTATCTCCCTTTTTTCCTTTTCCGCGATTCAAATTTTAAAGTAAAACTCGATTTCCGTATAAGTTATATGAGCTGCAAGCTCTTCAGAACCGCACTTTCTCTTATTTTTTCCTCTTTTCTGATTCTATTACTGAGATTTTTAACCTGAGCATTGATTTATAATCGATTAGGAATAAATGAATAATGTTTACTTAAAGAAATCATGGGTCCCGAGAATTGATCCCTTGACTGAAGTGGATTATATTAGTACCTTCGCGCATCTGTTGTATCAGAATCCTATCAAAACAGCTTTTACTTTCATAAAAATGTTTCACAACTTTTATTCCATATCTGAGACAACAAAACTTTATTGCGTATCTACTCTGCCGTGAAAATTAAATAGGGGGTATCTGCAGTTCAGACAAGTCATCTGTCATTTTTACTAATTAATCTTCAAAATGGGATTCAAAAAACCCTCATTTTCGTGGTTTTCGTGAACATACATTATTTTCATCGTAACACAAAATGGATATTCAAGAAACTCTATTAGAATCAAGGAAATCTGAGACTTCTTCGAAAGATTCATAAAATTGACAAATGACTTATATGCAAACTGCAGATACTCTTTATTTCATTCGCACGGCAGTTAACTCGTAAATATATAGTTTTCTATAAAACTGTTTAAGAAGGTAGCATGTATATAGTATCATGTACATTCATATGTACATGTAAGATAGCAACATATTTTTCCCCGTAATTAGCAAATTCAAATGACGTACTTGCAAAGACCTTTTATCATTGGAGATTATAAAAAAGTCTCAGTTAGGCCCCAATCTCTTATTTTATACCATTCTTGACCGTTACGTTGTCGTTTGAGTGTAAACAGCTGTTACTTGAAGTATTCCCTGTCATAATGTGAACCAATGTTTATAAAACGATGACAATGCATGATGATATCACGAGATATTATGCAATAACACTTAGCCTCGACTTTTGAATAACTGGCGTTAAATCGTGGCACGTGATGGACTTTAACCAAGGATAGCTAATATTGATATTTTAAGTGATGAAATTCTGAACAATTACAAGTACTCATATGTTTACTACTGTTCCTTGCAATCTCTGCTTATCTGTTATCAAAGTCTATCTTCCTAGTTCCACGTCAATCCAGTGGTGGATTGGCTTAATGGCTGGGGAAAATCTCGCCAGGCTCAGCCTGTCCCCCCCCCCCCCCCACACACACATTTTGGAGCTTACTCGTAACATTTTCTAAATATTGTAAATGTTTTAAAAATAAACAAAGAGAAAGCTTAAGGAACTAGCAGAACATTTTACTTGCTATAAGCTAGTTAATCATTACACCATACATTATACATGAATTTCAATTGCAATTGATACCTCTATAGCAAAACAAGATTTGTTGTTGGCATAATTTTTGTATCGTTCCACAATTTATAAGTATGCTCTGAAACAATTATTTTTATTATCTTGCACCTACAAATAATTGTTTCCCCATTACATAACATTTTCTGACATATGACGCGTTTTTGGCATGTTTTGGAAAGCCCCAAAAAATTAAGATGTGCTAGAATCTTCAGCGGATATTTGAATAAAAGATTTAACCACTCGGTGGGGAAGGGAGTAGTGTGAAGAAGGGGTTATAGAATGTTTAGATTGATCTAGAATTCTCGTGTTGTTTATTTAAATAACACGTTCATTCCGCAACACTGCTCCGACCCAGGTTGCTGATCAATCTCTCTAGCAATTACCCAAAGTGAAGATCCTCACAAAGTCGTCCTGTGAGGTTCCCCACTTGGGTCCATTAATATCCAAGGTCTTTTGTTTCAGGCGTCATTCACTCTACTCACACTCTTTTTATTAATGATTTGCCGCCATACTTTCCTGTCTTGGCATGCTTCTCTAGCTTGTTTCACGTGCATACATTTTTTCATGCAGGCTCTCGTGTTTCTATGGCTTCTTATGTCCCTTCTAACTAGAGTCTCATTCACACTTTCTGACCATTCTTTCCGGGCTCTGTCTCTAGGCACGCTGCCATTTACTTTACCTTAATACACTTGTTTCGTTAGTCGTTCATCCTTCATTCTCTCAGCATGCACGAACCATCTTATCCGATCTCTTTCCCATGTGTCAACTAGTGTCTCTTCTACACCACATTCTTTAAGAAATATCTCGTTGCTCACTTTGTCTATCAGAGTTTTCCCGCATATTATGCACAAGAATCTCGAAGCTTATCTTATTATCCTTTGGCGGACTTGTTCAAAACCCAAGGAGTGTCAAGATTACTAGTTTCTTCAACAAAAGCGGTTCGCAACGGCTTCATAGTAAGGTCCTTTAGTTTTTGATTTAATAGTTTCAAAAGACGTAAAGACTGACGAAAAAAGTCTATCAAGTTAAAATAAATGGCAGTGTACCCAGAGGTAGACCGAGAAAAGAATGGTTAGAATGTGTAAATAAGACCTTAATTCGCAGAGATGTAAGAAGCCATAGAAACACAATGAAGTAGTGTAAGGCTCTGAGACTTCGCTTACTAGATGCGAAGTTTTCTTCGGGTCACGGTTGGGTCGATCTTTGTGCCAATTGCATCAACACAGAAAAAACTAGGGTTTCCATTAGAAGCCATTTTTGGTTCCAAAGGAGCTGCAACAAAAATGAACCGCACTTGCTGAAAAGGAAGCCAAAACGATAAATATGCAATAAATGATACCTTATATTTGTTGTTCTAAATGATCCCAATTTACATAAAGAACCTATTTTTCGTTTTGCCGACTTCGACATTTTTTAAATTTATAACATAATTTTTACATTAAAGCATACCTGTAATCGAACTCTGGTGGATATAACTTGATGAAGATAATGAAATTACAAAATATTACTGCAATTAAAATAGATAAAATGACTTGATAATTATAACTTGCAGGTTATGTAGCAAAGTTGTCAGCATAAAGGCATATTCATATGCAAGAAACTTTTCGTCTCAAGTCATCGTTCGATAACTATAAATCGATCCCTATCGTACCAACCCTACTTTGCAAGCGTTTGGTTTGTAAATACGCCTCCATGTTCTTTTTAAGAGCGCTCTAAATGAACCTTTTTTACTCTCTACAAGTATCTATTGGAGCTCAAGCTCGAAATGATACCAATTTTTATTTGAGCCGCAACTTTATTGAAGCCCTAGTTCTTTCTGTGACTCAATGACCACACCAAATAATGTAATGATAATGCAACATCATCTATTTTTCGCCGTTGGTCCAATAAAATGATTGGGAAGGTTCTGAGTCAATCACGAGAGACGAGTTTGGAACATAATCACATGCTTAAACGCTTTTAAAAATCGCACCCTCTAGGGATTCGAACCTAACCTAAACTATCTAAACCGCGTACCTATAAAGCTCGTATTAACCAACTTAGATATCAAACTCCTTGGACTGTTCTAAAACAATGTCGGTCAAGCTTTTATACTAAAAATCCAGGGTCAGCTGAGGAATATATTTATTAATTTTTTGATTTTATGCGTTTTATGAATAGGTGGGTTTACAAATGATTAGTATCTCCACATTTCAAATTTATCTGGTATGAAGTAACAAATTTGTTTAAGTGACCAAAAAAATAAATTTGATCCAACTCTGGACGATAGTTGTCACAGATGTCAGTTGAATATTATCAGTTTAAAAGTAACCTTACGGTACCCAATCGTTGGCCCACCTCTGGCCTAAGATCGGGCCGACAGTCGGATGTACTTCGATGGAAGTGTTGAAGATGCACATAACCTCATTGTGCTTTGATACAAAAAATTGGGAATTATAATATCAGAGACAAAATTGCGTTATAGGATTTAAAAAAATCAAACATTAAAGCGTGCAAGAACTGATAGAGTACTATCAACTCTTATACGCTTTAATGTTCGATCTTTTTTTAATTTTTACTACAGTAAGGTGACTTGAAAGTTGCACCGGATAAAGTGACAATGACAACGATCGAAACAACTATTATAACCTAGAGTCAGGCAGACTGTGCTGTTATGGTTATCTTAAAGTAATACACAAGTGCCCCTCTGACTATTGACCTGATATTTGACCAGAGTTATAACAGCTAGGCACAGTTAGGCTACTTGAATTGTATAATACTGTGCCGACAATATCGTGACTAATATGTATAGTAATGTTATTTGAACATCAGGATAATAGTACGCCAGGAGTTGGGCCAACTATTGTCCAGAGTTGGGAGGTCGTGTTCAATCCTTTTCTATTCTCCGCCTATCCATCAATCCATACGTCAATCCTTTTCTGTCACTTTACTATTTTTAATAACTATTTTTAATCCAAAAGCTACTTTATTAATCAAGTTCATCATTTATGCGTCCTCATCAATCATTTTCTATCCTCCACCTATCCAGAATAATTTATCAATTTATTAATCTACAATTGCACCTATCCTTTTCAATCCCTACCTTAATATCAAAGTCCATCCTTCATGTATCCATGTCAAATTGCCATACTTTTTCTATACATCTATACCATACACCTATACATAATCTTTTTCTAACTGTTTTATTCGCTGCTATCTCAGTAAATCCGAATTTATCATTTTTGGATCCAACATTACAACCAAACATTGTACTATGGAGGAGCATGTGACAACTGCGTAACTACTGTATCAAAAATTTCAACTGCGTTCATGGCTGCCTAAGGAGATTGAGGCAAGCAAGATATTTCTTGTAGCTTTATTTGCTGTCTGGAGAAAAAAAGTTGATTAAAAAAGTCGACCAGTTTCGAGAAAATGGACGGAGAAGCTCTCTTCTCAGTTCTCGTTTTTCATCAGCTCTCTTTTTTTTTCTGTTAACTAGAACCAATTATTTTTTTATGTTCCGAATACTGATGTATCCTACAATTATTTCTTATTTTTATTCTTTAAATATTTTTTACCAGCATTCCTTAAGTAGCTGAAAAGTCTGCTTTACTTTCACCATTTCCTCATCAGCTAAAAGGGTTACATACGATGACGTTTTTGTAGAACTTATCAATCCTTCTTTGCGTGATGTACACTACTTATACTTATAATCTTTTAGAGCGATATGTACTATCTTGGTCCGTTATTGCGTCTGGAGTAACTTACATTTTCTTCATTGCAGGATCAAGTTGTAATGACTATCTGAAATATATACCACTCTCCTTTTAGCTTCTTTTCGTTTATTCGTCTTATCTTCATATGTTTGCGAGTATATATATGTGCAATGTGGCAAAGAATTTATCACTATCGACACGCGAGCGTAACGTGACTTTTGTGCCCAAGTCGGGTCGATATATGTTGCTATATGTGATATGTAGATGAAGTATTATATACGCGTTATGTTCCCGTCTCTCACGTTATATTATGTATTTTAATCCGCGTGTCTACGACCATTGATCTGCAGACTGAATTCATCGTTTCCGGTTATGCAGAGTTTATGAAGGAAAGGTGTTTTATATTCAGACAACCTATAGATAGATTCTACATTTGGATTCGTTAAATGGCTTTAAGCTTTCGAATAATATTGAATTGTGAATATGATATTGGACAATCTATTTCACTTGGAATTGATTATCATTAAATCAATGAGCAGCGAGAGGAACACTAGTCAAAAAAATATTTAATTATTATTTTATCAATTATATTTAACCAATTTATTAAATTTATTTTATGAAGAGGAGTATTTCATAATAAAGGATATATTATACATTTTATAAATAAATTAATTGCTACAAATCAGCAGTGGGGCACACATTCGTTCACTTCGTGGGCAGTGAAAAGTGACAAAGACAGTGCTGACTGTAGAAAGTTTCCACTATAAACTGTAAACATGTTATTGGGGAATTTTCCCCAAAATTGTGTTAACAAAACATTTTTGTGGAATATTAACCAAAAAGTGTCGAATTTTCCCAATATACCACAAAGGCAAATTCACAAATCAAACGCTCGCAAAGTCGGGTTGATATGGGCGGGATTTTTGAAACCGTTATTTTACAAATACCCAATTGCCTTTTAGAAATAACTAATATTGAACAAGTAATTAATTGTCATTATTTATCACTTTCTTCCACAAATTCATTCATTCTCTTGCAATTGAGAAAGGGATTATTTATATTGCATAAGAAGGCTTTTGCAATTTCCATGTTTGCTTTAAATTTATATAATACAGAATAAAATAATTATATTTGATTGCATTTACAAAATGTTTTTTAATAGCCTCTTTAAAAAAATGAAATTTTTCAATAAAAAATTATCTACTCTTTACATTGGTGACACAAAAGTTGGCTTAATTACTTTATTTCAAGGAAAATTGAATAATGCGTTATTGATATTTTAAAATATTATAATAACCTTGAGTTATTTTAAATTAAATAAAAGCATAGAGACTTCAGAAACATTTACTTATATACAGTCAAACTGGTTATCTATTTATACACTTTATGTTAAAATTAGAAAACAAATGAAAGCTGGCTTTTGCAACGACCCTACTTAACTTCTAATAATATACTTGTACTTTTAAAAAGCAACATCTAATTGAAGATTTTTCCATAACAGCAAGCATATTACTCAGGAGTGATGAGTACTTTATATATAAGATCCCTTTTTTAATAAAGAAATATTATTGAAAATTACCTTTTTTTATATGTTAGCATAAAGAATAAGGTTACCGACCGATGACCAGTGTTCCCAATCTTGGGAACTGTTTAAACTGCGCTTGCGTCGCGTCGACAACCCAATTGGTCAATTTTTTCAATAACGATTGAAAAATTCATTCAAAGTAATCCCTTAATCCTAAATTAGAATTTTGGAGTAACTTTTCTGACAATTCAATTATTCTAATAAAAAATTCATCATTTCAGTTATTACAGCGACACCTTTCAAGGATGCTATGTTATAAATAAAGTCATATTTTTACCTGAAACCCATTTATTTTCATGACCTCTTTTTCATTAAAATCGATTTTTTTGTATCTGCCACTCCAATACCTTATTTTAGGATTAGGAAAATTCTATTTGGACATTATTATTATTACACCATTAAGCCGTTTCCCTTTCGGGGTAGGCGTGAGTCACTCGGTAGGGAGGGGAGTAGTGTG
>JAAAKG020066649.1:0-17550 GCA_010014905.2 Druon quercuslanigerum
CATTTTTTTTTAACAAAATAGTTAAATTTTGAACAAAAAAAAAAGATCAATTTTTAACCAAAAATTGAAGATTTAAATTTTTACTTTAAATAATGTATATTCAACCAAAAAGATGAAATTTGTAACTAAAATGACGAAATCGTTACATTTTTAGTTGAAAAACTTAATGCCTAGTAAAAAAATCAAAAAAAATCAAGAAAATAGTTCAAGTTTCAACTGGAATATTTAAGTTTTCAGTGAAAAGCAATTAATTTTTATTAAAAATAATGAATCATCAACGAAAAAAAAATTAATTTTTAACAAAAGAATGTAACGTTAAACAAAGTAATTAAATTTTCACTTCAAAAAAGATGAATTCTTTTGAAAAATGTATTACTTCCTAAATTTCAAACAAAAAAAATGATTGTTACTTTCAATAAAAAACTTTTTTAATTCAACAAAAGCTGAATTTTCAAAGCAAAAGTATTAGATTTCAACCGTATATTTGAATTTTCAATTAAAAACCGATCAATTTCCAACCGAAAATATAATAGTTAAATTATTAGTTAACAAAACTTGATTTCAAACCTCCCAAAAAAACAACGAATTTTCAAATGATTCAAATATTTACACTAAAAAATGCCGATTAAAAAAAAAAAACTTTGACACTTCCAGGTTTTTAAATATTCCAGATTTTTCAGATAAGTTAAAAACCCTAGATTGCGATTAAAAAAAATAATTATATAAGACGAGAAAAAATAAGGAAGGCAATTTGTTGGATTCTTGGTTTTTTTTCGATTTTTTTTTTAAATAACCAAGAATTTCATAACTAAAAAGACAATTTTCGGTAGTTTAGTGGACAGAATTCTCTCACTTGAAAATGTATATCGGAAACTGTAAAGATAATAGGAATAAAAATAGATTTCTCACCTCAGTGCCAGGCTTAAGGAGCCTCAGGGCAGCTTGAGAAGCATAATGCGCGGCTAAAATCACATCCGCTTTTTTGCCAGTGACTTTATTTTCAGACGAGGAACCGATTACAAATGTATGTGCTACTACCGCAATAAACCCATCGACATGTGCTCCAAGATCACTGAAAAAAATTATAAATTAAATCAAAAAATGAAATAATTGTAATAAAATATATTTCAGGTTGAAAATGGAAAATATCAATAAAATTGAATAATTTTAAATTAAATGACGTTAAACTGCAAAATTTTTTTATTTCTATAAATTAAACATTCGAAAGATTCCAAATTAAGAAATATAAATATAGCTAACATTTTTAATGCTCTTAATTGATGAATAATTCAATATTTTTCTACATGTTGAAAATTATGTTATTTCGAGAGCAATTTTTAGTTATAAACATTTCAAATTGAACGATTTAATTTAATTTTAGGTGAATAATTTTTACGTTAGCTTATTTTTAGTCGTTTAAAATTAATAATTGTTTAATTATTATTTATACATCAAAATTGAAAATTGAAAAACGTTAAAAATAAGGGTTGCTACAAAATTCGAATTTTGAAATTCATTTTTAACCGAAAAAGATGAATTTTTCTACAAAAAAAAGAAAGAAAAATTTGCAACCAAAAATAAAATAAGTTAAATTTTCAGTCAGAAAACATAAATTTTACAAAAACATATTTAACCAAAGAAATTAGTTTTTAACAAAAAATATAACATTAAACTTTTGTTTAGAAAAATAAATTGTCGACCAACAAAAAAAAACGAATATTCAGCCAAAGAAATTAATTTTAAGTAATTAATTAATTAATTTTCTAGTACAAAAGATAAGTTTTTATCCAGAAATGGATAAATTAAATTTTTGTTTCAAACAACTCATTTTCATTGATAACAGATTACCAGAAAAAATGCAATAGTTAAATTTAAATAGTTAAATTTAAAAATACCAGAAAAAATGCAATAGTTAAATTTACTGTTTAAAAAATGAATCTCCAACAAATTTGTTAACTTTGCAACCAAAAAATGAAATTTCTACCAAAAAAATGCAAAATTTTTAATTTCAAAATATTAATTTTCAATCAAAAATATAATAGTTGAATTTTCAGTTACAGAAATAAATTTTTAAACAAGAAACATATGAATATTCAACCAAAACAAAGCATTTTTAGCAAAAAGTATAACAGTTAAATGTTCAGTTAAAAAGGAATTTTTAATATAAATTATGAACCTTTAACAAAAACAAAAAACAGTTTTTAACTAAATAATTGAATTTTCAACTAAAAAATACCAATTTTGATCTAGAAATGGAATAATTAAATGTTTATTTAAAAAAAAATTAATTTTGTACGATGAAAAAAAGGATTTTCAACTAAATAATTTAACTTTTAAACAATGCAGTGAATTTTTCATAAAAAAAACATTAATTCTCAACAAAAAGTCTAATCGTTGATATTCCCATCAAACATATATTAATTTTCAATCAACAATCGTTAAAAAAATTAATTTTTCAACAAATTTTGTAAATTTGTAGCCAAACAAATGTATTTTTAACGGAACTTATAAATTCTGTAGCAAAAAAGACAAATATTTAAGAAAATACATTAATTTTTCAGAAAAAATAATTGAATTTTCAAACAGATTATTGATTTTTCAACAAAAAGAGGCAAATTTTATCTAGAAATAAAAGAATTAAATTTTTACTAGAAACAACATTTACAACATAGTTTAATAGTTGATATTTAAACCAAAAATATTTTAATTTTCATTCAAAAACGATTCAATTAAACTGTAAAATATTAATTTTTAACAAAATAATATTTTAACTAAAGAAATTTATTTTTAACTAAACTGATAAATTTTCTACAAAAAAGACAAATTTTCAAGAAAATACATGAATCTTTAACTAAAAAATATAAATTATTAACAAAAAAAATCTATTTAACCAATAAAATTAATTTTTAAACAGAAATGGAAAAATTAAATTTTTATTTAGAACAACTAATATTCAACGAAAAAAGATATATATATCACAGAAAAAATGTAATAGTTGCATTTACCGATAAAAAAATTAATGATCAACAACAACAAAAAAACGAATTTTCAAAAAATCTGTTAAATTTTTAAACAAAAAAATGGATTGTTAACTAAAAGATAAATTTCCCACAAAAAGGATAATTTTTTAAGAAAATATACGAATCTTTCACTAAAAAATATAAATTTTCAAACAATAACAAAAAACGAGTATTCAATCAAAGAAACGCATTTTTAACCAGAAATAGAACAGTTAAATTTTCAGTAAAAAAAAAGAGTTCTTAACCAAATATTTAAATTTTCAATCCGATTGTTGAATTTCCAAATAAAAGAGAGAAATTTTTATCTAGGAATGGAAGAATTAAATTTTTAGTTAAAAAAAAAAATTTGAACTTTTTAACAGTGATAAATCTTCGATTAAAAAAATGAATTCTCAACAATCAGTGGAATAGATGGTATTTCCACCAAATTTAAAAAACAATACAGAATAAAAAAATTGTTAAATTAAACTGAAAAATGCGGATTTTCATCAAAATTAATTTTAAAAACAAAACAAAAAAGAATTTTCAACAAATTTGTTAATTTTTTAACCAAAGAAAACAATTTGTAACTTAAATAATAAACATTCAACGAAAAAATAAGTTTTTAACCAAATAGTTGAATTAAAAGAAAAATACACATTTTTATCTAAAAATGAAAGAATTACATTTCTAGTTCTAAAAATTAATCTTGAACGGTGAAAAAAAAGAATTTTTAACGAAAAGTGTAATAGTTGATATTTCGACCAAAAATATTTTCATTTTTAGTCAAAAACAGTTAAATTAAACTGAAAAATATGAATTTGTAACGAAATAAATTTTTAAACAAAAAAATGAATTTTCAACTAAACTAATGAATTTTTGACCAAAAAAGGAAAATTTTCAACAACAAAAAATACACGAATCTTCAACAAAAAATATAAATTCTCAACAAATACAAAAAAATAATATTCAACCAAATAAATAAATTTTTAACCAGAAATAGAATAGTTAAATTTTCAGTGAAAAAAAGTTTTTAACCAAATATTGATATTCTCAATTCGATTATTTAAATTTCAACTAAAAATACAATTTTTTATTTAGAAATAGAATTAAAGTTTTACTACAAAAACTTCATTTTTAACAAAGAACGAAAAAAAAAGTTTAACAAATTTTTTAAATTTTGAACCAAATAAATCAATTTTTAACTAAAATGATAAACCTTCAAAAAAATTTGTGTTTAACCAAATATTTGAATTTTCAAAAAATTAATCTTGAACGGTGAAAAAAAAAAGAATTTTCAACAAAATAGTTGAGTTTTTAATCAACGTGATGAATTTTCGATAAAAAAAACTAAGTTCTTATCAAAAAAAAAAGGTAAAGCTGATATTTCAAAGAAAAATATTTTAATTTTCCATAAAAAATAGTTTAATTAAACAGAAAAATATGAATTTTTAGCAAAATAAATTAATTTGAAACTGAAAAGTATAATATTCACAGTAAAAATGGATTAGTTATATTTTTCTTTAAAAAAATTAATTAATTTTCAGCAAAAAAAAAAGAATTTTCAACAAATTAGTTCAATTTTTAACCAAAGAAAATAATTTTTAATTAAAATTATGAAACTTCAACCGGAAAACTGAGTTTTTAACAAAATAGTTAAGTTTTTAACCAGCGTGCTGAATTTTTGATTAAAAAAGGTAATTTATCAAATAAAAAAAACATGAATTTTGAACTAAAAAATATAAAATCTCAATTAACAAAAAAACTTATATTTTCAGTTAAAAAATTAATTTTTAACTAAAACGAAGAACCTTTAACCAACAAAATTAGTTTTTTTAACAAATAGTTTCATTTCAATCCCGATTGTTCAATTTTCAAATAAAAAAAATCAATTTTTAACCAGAAATGGATCAGTTAAATTTTTAGTTCAAACAAAGAAAAGAACTTTTAACCGAACAAACTTATTTTTCCAACCAGAAGATGAATTTTTCTACAAAAAAATAAACGGGATTATAAAAATAAAAATAAAATACTTAAAATTTGAATTAAAAAAATAAAGGGTCAACTGAAAAATCCCGAAAAATAAAATTCCCGACAGTGTAAAATTCCCGAATTGGAAAATTCGCGAATAATAAAATTACCGAATTTGGAAAACTTCCGAATATTAAAATTAGTGAATAATAAAATTGCCGAAAAATAAAATTTCCGAATAATAAAATTCCCGAATTATAAAATTCGCGAATGATAAAATTCACGATAGTTTATAATATTACCGAATTTGAAAATTCCCGAATTGTAAAATTTCCGATCTCAAAAAAAATCCCGGTATATTGATCATCCTGCTATTAAAAAATTAGTTACAAATTTTACCAGTTTTTAAAAAATAAAGTAAAGTAAAAGAAAAGAAACTTACACTTTTACCACGTCGTCTTCTTTAAGAATGAGATCGGGTTCGCTGGCGATTGGGGAGAAGTGGCATATACAATTGTTTACCGACACACACGTGGGAAAAGCGACTCCCTTCTTTAATTCTTTTTCCTTTTTAAAGACTTTACTTGTCTCTTCCAAAAGTAACTTGTCTCCGTACTCGCAAGCTTCCCTCACCGAAGCACCGGCGACGCATTTTTCCAAGACTTGCTTCAAGACTCCTGAAAGGTAATAAAACATTTCTAACCCTCAAAACGGCACATTGGTGCAAATTCGCACCGAATACGATCGAAACGGCACACTTGTGCCAATTCGCACCGAATACCCTCGAAACAGCACACTGGTGCGAATTCGCACTGAATCATTTTTCAGATTGTTAAGAGACTATATAAAATAAATTTGTTAAATATTTGTTTCAGTACAAATTTAATCTTTCTTAGATCAAATTAAAAATGCAAATATTTGATAGAGAATTCACCTATTTTGTTTTATTTTTATCATTTTTGGGTTTAAAAAAAATCGTCTTTTGGGATTGAAATTTCGTTTTTGTTTTTTTGTAGAAATGTATTTTTTGTCAACAAATTCATATTTTGATCTTGAAAAGTCAATTGGAATCTTTGTTTGATAAAAATTTAACTATATTTTTGAAATTTTTTCTTCATAAAAATTCATCTGGTTTAAGGTAAGTTCCATCTTTTTTGGATATGCAACTATTTGTTAGAGAATTAAACATTTTTGTTAAAAAGTCCTTTTTTTGTTTGTTTAAAACTCATGTTTTTTAATTATTTTCAAGCAAAAAGATGAATTAATTACTAAAATTATCAATAGTTAATTGCAATACTTTAGTTTTTAAATAAGATTATTAATTTTCAAACAGGAAAATAAATTTTCTAGCAAGAAAGACGATTTTGAAATTAAATATATGATTTTTTAACAAAAAAGTTGAATTTTCAATTAAAGAAGACCCATTTTTAAATAAAAAGTTAAATTTTCAACTGAAATAATGAATTTTCAACTAAAATTATCAATCTTCATCTCGAATAAATGAATATTAAACAAAAAGATGAATTTTTGAGAAAATAGTAAAATTTTGAATCAAGCAGTTTTATTTTGAATAAAAACTATGAATTTTCAATTAAAAAATGATGGATCGTCAACTTAAATAGTTAAATTTTCAACCAAAAACACGAATTTTCAAATAAAAAGCTTAAAAATTTTAAAAATTTCTAAATAACTTTTTAAATTAATTGAATTTGTCCTAGAAGTTCTAGAAAACCCTGCGAATTTAGAAAAATAAAAATATTTCCTGAATATTCCTGGGAAATTTGAAAATGATTTTTCATTTGGAAAAATGATTGTAACAGAATATTTAAAAAGATTTTAAGAGATTTCCAAAATTGTCAAAAAAGACCCTGAAAGATTTTAAGTATTTTTTTTATTTTGCAGGATTTTATAAAAATTGCTGAAAAAAATTCTATTCATTTTAAAATATATTTAGAAATTCTGAAAAACAATTTCACACACTTCGTTTAAATTACTTGAACTCATTTAAAGTTTTAAATTAATTTTGAATCTTTTAAAAACTTCTAAATATCTCTTAGGTTACTCAAATTTTTTCTACAAATAATAAGTGTTCAATTATTATTTCTCCGTTTCTACATAAAATTTAACAATTTCGCTTATAAATTAAACATTCTTTAAACAGAACAGTAAAAATTGTAATGTTAAAAGTTTAAAGCCTTTTCAAAAATTTAACAATTCAAAGCTTTCTGTATCAACCAATTAAAATTACAATTATCTACTTTTAAATATTTGGCCTTAATTTAATCGTATTAAATTAACAGTCAAATATTGATAAACATTAAATAATTATTTTTATTTTTAATTTAAAAAATTTCAAATTAAATGGATTAAGAAGTGAATAATTTAGACTGAAACAATTTTTTCATTTAATAAAAGCCTTTAATTACGAATATATATTATTATTAAGTTATTTTAAAGTTGAAAATAGTTTATAAAATTTCAATCGCACCTTTACATTTTTTTAATGTCAGAAACTTTTGAATTGAAACAGTAACAATCTGGAAATTCTTAAACTTTGAACTTGGACAGATTTTTCTTCGGAAAATTGGTAAAATTCCCAATTTGCAAAAACTCTCCTGAAGATTATCTTTCTAGTTATAAATTTTAATTATTTGGTTAAAAATTTAACAATTTTCTTAAAAAGGCATCCTTTTTAGTAGATAATTTAACTCTTTTGTTAAAAATTCGTCTTTTTGGAAATTTTTTTTAATTCATATTTTGTTGCTGATAAGTCAACTAAAATATTTTTTTTGATGAAAACTAATTTTTCTGAAAATTTCTCCTTTTTTATTTCAAAACTCATATTTTTAGTAGGATTATTGCATCTCTCTTGAATAAAAAGTGCAACAACTTTTTTGAAAATTCAAGTATCTCTTAGAAAAATTTACTTTTTGTTTAAAATTTATATTTTTGTGTTGAAAACTCAATAAAAATATTTTTGGATATTTTGTTAAAAAATAATCTTTTTAAATTGATAATTTAACTATTTTTGCTTTTGTTTTTGGTTTAAAATTCATTTTTTAACTAAAAATTTAACTTATACATTTTTTAAGACTAATATTTTTTTTACGTCAGTTTCGTGAAAAAGTAATCTTTTACTGTAAATTTATATTTTGGTTTAAAAATTTCAACTTTTGTAGAGAAAATTCGTCTTTTGGCTTGAAAATTCATCTTTCTGGTTTCAAAAAATCCCATTTTCGTATAAATTTAATCATTTTTGATTGAAATATAAAATATGACACTTTTTTGTTTGGAATTTATCTTTTTAGGTTGAAAATTTAACTATTTTGTTAAAAATTGAATTATTTTTTTGAAAATTTAAGTATTCCATTAAAAAGACAATTTTTATAACGGAAAAGACATTTTTTGTTTTAAAATGCCTAAATCTACTACCAATAACTAGCAAAACATTTATGGAAACTAAAAATTAAAAATGTGCAAGTTTTTTTTATTTAAAAATTATTTATTTAAACGTTGAATAATTTACACGTATATTTGAATTTTTATACAAAATTTATTTGTAATTTGAAAAATAAAGTAAAATTTTATCAATTTTTATGTTTAAAAAATTGCCGGTAAGTTAACTATTAGTTTTAAAATTTAATAATTTTTATGCATAAAAATATGATGATTAACAATATGACGAGATATTTTTTTTCCTTTTTTAAATATTATTTTCATGTAGCTCTATCTTCAAAAGTAGGAATTGGGAGATTATGAATACAGTTCAACTCCCAAATTATAAATTTTAAACTTTTATAAATTGTAGAGTTTATAGATTAAAATTTAGTTTCAAAAATATGAATCAACCTTATCATTTTCAATTCCCTATATTGAAGAATCAATTAATGAATTAAAAAAAATTTTAATTATATCATTTTAAACAATTTAAAAACAAATTTAATTACAAATTTTAAAAAATCTAACCAAATAAAAAAATTCCTTAAAATCTGCCAAATTTTATTTTAATAATTTCATAAATCTTTCTAATTTTTTTAAAAATATTCTCTTAAAATTAATTATTCAAAATGAAAAATCATTTCAATTTTCCTAGAAATCTTAAGGCAATATTTTTAATTCTTCTGAGCCTATCGCCATTTTTATTTTTTTTAAAAAAGCTTCGTTACAATAAAATATTTCTAAATATTAAGCAATTGTTATTATTTTTAATTAAAAAGTTTCAAATTGAATGGTTTAAAGATGGAATAATTTTGAATGAAATAATAATTATTTGAAATTAAATGAAAGCTTTGAATTATGAATATATTATTTCGAAGTTATTTTAAAACTGAAAAAACTTTTTAAAGTTAAAATCTGTAAATTCTCGAATAGTGAAATGATTCCGCAGCGTCTTGTAAAATCAAATATTATTCATTTTTTATCCCTTAAAGCACAGTTTCATCTTAAAAATCGTTATACAAACAACACTCCATTGAAATAATTAAAATTAAAATGAATTTCCAGCGGAATTCACGGAAATTCAAGAGACTTTTATGAAATTTATAAGAATTTGAGTGAATGAAAATTTAAAAAATCCAAAAATTACAATTGAATTGAAACCAATTAAAAAAAATCAATTCTACACGATGCACTTAATAAAAATTTAAGCGATTAAAAAACAATTTGAAAGTATCTTTAAAAATGCAATGAATTCGTTTAGTTTAGAGTAAGATCGATTCGATGAAATTTATAAAAATTATAAAAATCGTTTGAATTTATCAGTAAAATTGGAGTGATTTCAGAAGGATTTACGGTAAATTAAAAGAATCTCATAAAATTCCAGATAAATTAAAATTAATGCAAACTTAAATTTTTTCAAATTCAAGTGAATTGAAAAAAAAATCAAAAATATTTTTAATTCATTGGATTCATTAAGTTTGCAGTGAATTTCGAAAAAAATCTAAGGAATTCAAAAGAATTCGGGATGAATTCTAAAGTATTTAAAGGGAATTCTAAAGAATTCAGGACTTATTGAAGCCTACAAACAATAATTCCACCGATTTCACCATGAAAATTAAGTCAGATTCTTTAAAAAAAAAACACAAAAAATAAACTTATAAATCATTGAATTGTGTAAAATTGAACTTAAAACAATTCAAAGATAATAAAAAATGTATTGAATTAATTAAGTTTGTAGCGATTAATTACACTTTTGTTTTTTTTTATTTATTGCGTTGCTTGTCATTTGTACAAAATTTAAATATTTTATTATTTTTTATATTATTTTTTATACGAATAAAACAAGAACTACGCATCCTATAAAAAAATGAATAATAAAAAATGAGCTCTTTTTTGAATGAATAACTTTTATTTTATTTTTACTTCATTTTTTCATTTTTAATGTAGTTTTTTACGAATATATCTTGCACAGTTTGACAGAAAAATGGAATTTTTTATTATTTTCTGTGAGATAAAAATTTAAATGTTCGATTTTTTAAATGTTCATTTTACTTTGCTTCTTTTAGTATTTTTAAAATGCTATTACTCTGTTTAATTTTCTTTTTATCTAATAAAATCATAAAGATAAATACGGTGAATTCTAAAGAATTTAAATGAACTCAACAAACTTGAAAAAAAGTTAGTTTGAAAACCCTAATTATGCTATTGAGTTCAGTAACTTTAGAGTGAATTTAAAAGAATTCAAGAGAATTGCACAAAAAATATTTATAAATTCATATTATGCGATTGGTTTCAGTAAAATTTTAGTGAATCTGAATTTTGAACTTTTAAAAATGTTGAAAATTAATTTTTTATTAATCGAAATTTTTACGTTTGAATTCTGAATTCAGTAAAATTGGAACAAATTCAGAAGAATTCAAGCAAGTTAAAGAGCTCTCTTTTGATTCTACGGATTTCAGGGTAAATTCCAAATAAACTGCAAACAAAAAATTCAAAAACGAAAATATTCAACTGATTTAAGAAAAACTTAAGAGGATTTAAAAAGATTTCAGGGAATTCAAAAGAATTTGGGATAAGCTATAAAGAATATATGGTGAACTCTAAAAAATTTAATTGAATTGCACAATGTTTATAAAACCCCAAAATATGCCATTGATTTCAATATATTTTGAGTGAATTAAAAAGGATTCAAGGAAATTCAAATGAATTCACAAGAATTCAGTATTAATTCCAAATAAATTTCAAAGACGAAAATATTCCACAGATTTCCGTAAAAGTTGCAAGGATTGATAAGCATTCAAGGGAATTCAAAAGCATTTAGGGTAAATTCTAAGGAATTTGCCGCAAATTCTAAAGAATTTAAGAGATTTCTAAGAATTCAAAAGAATTGCACAAAAATGTTTTTAAAACCCGACAATATGACATTGATTTTAGTTACTTTTGAGTGAATTTAAAAGGATTTAGGGAAATTCCAAAAGAATTCTCTTTTCAATTCTAGAGAATTCGCGGTGATTTCCAAATAAATTGCAAAAAATCGATAATATTCAATTGATATTAGTAAAATTAGAAGGATTAAAGAAAATTAAAAAAGGAATTCTCTTTTGATTTTAATTTTTTCAGGGTGAATTCAAACTGAATTGCAAACAAATTTAAAAAACAAAAATATTCAATAGATTTCAGTAAAATAAATTTGAGAGGATTTAAAAGGAATTAAGGGAACTCGAAAGAATTTGGGGTGAATTCTAAAGAATTCAAGATGAATTCTAAAGAATTTGAACAAATTGCACAAAAATAAGTTTAAAAGTCCAAATTATGCCTTTGATTTCAGTAAATTAAGAGTGAATTTAGAAGAATTCAGGGTGAACCCTAAATAATTCTAAGGGATAAATGAAAATTCTAAATAATTCAAGAAAATCCTCAATAATTCAAAAGAACTATACAAAAATTATTATAAATATCCAAATTATGACATTGATTTCAGTAAATTAAGAGTGAATTTACAAGGACTCAAGGAATTTAAAAGTATTATTTTTTAATTCAAAAGAATTCAGGGATAAAGCCAAATGAATTGCAAAAAATCAAAAATATTGAATTGATATCATTAAAATTTGAGTGAAAGAATTATCTTTTTAATTCTAGAGAATTTGCGGCGAATTTCAAATAAATTGCAAAAAATTGATAAAAATCGAGAATATTCAATTGATATCAGTAAAATTAGATGGATTAAAGAAAATTAAAAAGAATTCAATAGATTTCAGTAAAATAAATTTGAAGGGATTAATAACGAATCAAAGGAATTAAAAGAATGATTTTTTAATTCAAAAGAATTCTGGGTTAATGCCAAGTAAATTGCAAAAAAGCGAAAATATTTCATTGATGTCAGTAAAATTGGGGTGAATTTAAAAGAACTCAAGTAAATTAAAAACTTTTTCGAATTTTTTCGCATAATTCGTAGTTTTGTACACGATTGAAACCCGAAATAGTTCCTTTATCAGAATGAATAATCGTGAAAGTATTAAATCTATAATTAAAAGTTTCTCTTTTGTTTCTAGACTGCCGGGTGAATTCCAAATAAATTGCAAACAAAATATTCCATAAAGTTTAGTAAAATTTAAAAGGATTCGAAAGGATTCAAGGAAATTCAAATAAATTCTAAAGAATTCAATGTCCATTCCAAAGAAATTGCAAACAAATTTTAAAAACGAAATATTTTACAGATTTCAGTAAGATTTGAACATTTACTTAAATTTTTTTAAATTTGCATTTTTGTTTTATTTTAATTAAATTCTATTGAATTTGCCCTGAATTCTGCTTAGTCCAATTTTACTCAATTCAGTTGTAATTTTTGAATTTTTTAAATTTTCATTCACTCAAATTCTTATAAATTTCATAAAAGTCTCTTGAATTTCCGTGAATTCCGCTGGAAATTCATTTTAATTTTTATTATTTCAATGGAATATTTTTTAATTCACGATTTTTAAGATTAAACTGTACTTTAAGGATTAAAAAATAAATAATATTTAATTTTACAAGACAATGCGGAATCAGTTCACAATTTAAGAATTTAAAGATTTTAACTTTAAAAAGTTTTTTTAGTTTTAAAATAACTTTCAAATAATATATTCATAATTTAAAGCTTTCATTTAATTTCAAATAATTATTATTTCATTCTAAATTATTCCATCTTTAAACCATTCAATTTGAAATTTTTTAATTAAAAAAAATAACGATTGCTTAATATTTAGAAATATTTTATTCTAAGTAACGAAGCTTTAAAAAAAATGGTGATAGGCTCAGAAGAATTAAAAACATTTCCTTAAGATTTATAGGAAAATTAAAATGATTTTTCATTTTGAACAATTAATTTTAAGACAGTATTTTTAAAAAATTAGAAAGATTTATAAAATTATTAAAAATAAATTTGGCAGCTTTTAAGGAATTTTTTATTTGGTTGTATTTTTTTAAATTTCTAATTCAATTTGTTTTTAAAGTATTTGAAATGATATAATTTAAAAGAAAATGTTAATTAATTAATTGATTCTTCAATATAGGGAATTAAAAATTTCCGTGTGAATTCCAAATAAATTGCTAAAAAAAATATTCCATAAAATTTAGTAAATTTTTTTGAATTCTTAAGGACTCATGGGAATTCAAAAAGAATTCTAAAGAATTCAATGTCAAATTCCAAATAAATTGCAAACAAAATTCAAAAGCGAAATACTTTACAGATTTCAGTAAGATTTAAACATTTACCAGGATTTAAGGGAATTCAAAAGAATTTGGTGTAAATTCTAAACAATTTAAGGTAAAATTTGAAGAATTTAAACGAATTGCATAAAAATGTTTTAAAAAATTCTAAATATGCCATTGATTCCAGTCAAATTTGAGTGAATTTAAAAGGATTTAGGAAAATTCAAAAAGAATTCTCTTTTCAATTCTAGAGAATTTGCGGTGAATTCCAAATAAATTGCAAAAAATTGATAAAAATCGAGAATATTAAATTGATGTCAGTAAAATTGGAAGGATTAAAGAAAATTAAAAAGAATTCTCTTTTGATTCTAAAGTCTTTAGGGTGAATTTAAACTGAATTGCAAACATATTTAGAAAAAGAAAATATTCAAGATTTCAGTAAAATAAATTGGAAAGAATTAAAAAGGAATCAAAGGAATTAAAAGTATTATTTTTTAATTCAAAAGAATTCAAGGTTATTGCCAAATAAATTGCGAAAAAAAATATTCCATAAAGTTTAGTAAAATTTGAGAGGATTTGAAAGGATTCAAGGGAATTCAAAAGAATTTGGTGCAAATTTTAAAGAATTTAGGGTTGAACTCTAAAAATGTAACCGAATTGCACAAAAATGTTTTTAAAAACTGAAAATTAGCGATTAATATCAGTAAATTTTGAATGAATTCTTAAAAATTCAAGGAAATTTAAATAAATTCTAAAGAACTTAGTGCCAATTCCAAAGAAATTGTAAACAAATTTCAAAAACGAAATTTTTTGCAGATTTCAGCAAGATTTGATCATTTACCAGGATTTAACGGGGGAATTCAGAAGAATTTAGGGTAAATTCTAAACAATATAAGGTGAAATTTAAAGAATTTAAACGAATTGCATTAAAATGTTTTTCAAAATTCAAAATATGCCATTGATTTCAGTCAATTTTTAGTAAATTTAAAAGGATTCTAAGAAATTCAAAAAGAATTCTCAATTCAATTATAGAGAATTTGCGGTGAATTCTAAATAAATTGCAAAAAATTTATAAAAATCGAGAATATTAAATTGATGTCAGTAAAATTAGAAGGATTAAAGAAAATTAAAAAGAATTCTCTTTTGATTGAATTCAAACAAATTTCAAAAACGATAATATTCAATAGATTTCAGTAAAATAAATTTGAGAGGATTTAAAAGGAATCAATTGAATTCGAAAGAATTTGGGGTGAATTCTAAAGAATTTGAACAAATTGCACAAAAATTATTTTAAGTTCAAATTATGCCTTTGATTTCAATCAATTTTTAGTGCATTTAGAAGGATTAAAAAATTAAAAATATTTGATTCCATTGAAATTGAAGTGAATTTAGAAGAATTTAAATAGATGAAATATGTTTTAAAGCAAAAAAATGCATTGAATTTCAAGGGAATTCCAAACGAACCAAAAAAATTTAGAAATAGCTCTAGATTTTTATTTAATAGTGGTAAACTATTGGGTTCGCTGATATAAATGATGAAAAGGAAAGTGACAAAAAAGGAAAGGAAAGCGATATTTGCATTCCAAAAAGTGACTGAAAGTGATTAAGGAACAAAAAGTAAACGCGCGGAAGAACAAAAAGTGAATGTGTGGCAATAGAAGCCGTAATGACAGAATATTAGAATGTATCAGAGCCCTGAAATTATCAAAACATTCGAAAAAAAATTAAAATATCAAAAATGACCTGTAATCATACAAAATTTCAAAAATTTGCAACTAAATTATTTATTATCGCCCACAAACATTGATTCCATCTCGCAAATGAGGTCAACCTTTAAAAAAATAAATCCACAAAAACGATAAACCTAACCTATAAATCCAAAATTTTATTTAAACAAAAAAAACACAACATTTTACTAAAAAAATTCTCTAGATTAAGAACATTTAATTTTGAGCACTTTTAAACAAATAAATTGAAACAAACAAGATATTATTCCGAAACAGGAAATAAAAATTACTCACCAAAATAAAAAACTATCGAATGAAATAGATTCCGAAAAAGGAGATTTTAGGGAGCAGGAAATTGGTGTGAATAAAAACGTGAACTTTGTCGAGCATCTCGTAAAATTGAGAGCCATGCAGTCTGGAATGTCCATAAAAATAAGAAGCAATCCTGCGCACAAAATGGAAATCCTGAGTGGCGGAGCGAGAGGAGATAATTGGGAAATATAATTGTGAATTATAATTTGTAGGATTTCTGGATTTTTTGGAGTGAAATAGTCAAATTATATTCGGAGCACGCCAGCCCACATGGTAGGAGGGCCCGGCATTGGCGGGCCACATTCCATATGGCCACATGGAAAACAGAAGGATATTGGGACGATACGTGAAAGCATAGGGCTCGTTTTGAGTTTTTCGGCATTGGTAATCAACGATAAAACGTTTTCTTACGGTTTACAATCTCGCCGGCCATTTTATACTTGGTGACAACCAAGTCTTCGGCGATGGTCTTCTCGTTTTCGTCTTTGTCCGCCATGTCTTCAGCACTACTGTATGGTGATCACGTGATCTGGGATTTAGTTTACGGGAACCTTCGTAGAGGGCGCTGTGTCTTTTGCGCGGTAAAAATTGATTTTACGCGGGAAAGTCAGAGAGAAAATCAAATAAAAGCTGTTGAAGTTAGAAGAAAGAAAATTAGAATTATAGAGAACGTGTTTTTGAGGATTATACATCAATCGTTTTGAAATTTTGGAGGACTGGAAAATCCTGAGAAATCAAATTTTCGACACTATACAATTCTTGAATTGAAAAATTACCGAATACGATTTTCGACTAATAAAATTCCGGAATTGGAAAATTTCCGAATAATAACATTCCCGAATTGGAAAATTTCGCAATATTAACATTTCCGAATAATAAAAGTCCCGAACTGAAAAATTCCCGAATAATAAGATTTCGAATTATAAAATTCCCGAAATGGAAAATTTCCAAATAATGAAATTCCCGAACTGGAAAATTTTCGAATAATAAAATTCGCGGATTGGAAATTAATTTGATAAATGCAACAACATTTTTTTTTAATCGGGAATTTTCTAATTTGGATAAATTTTATAATTCCGCAATTTTCTGTGAGACGACTGAAAATTAATAAAAAATTAAATTCTTTACACAAATGGGAAATTTTCCAAATAATAAGATTTTCGAATAATAAAATTTCCGAATAAGAAAATTCCCGAATTGGAAAATTTCCCGATATTAAGTTTTTCGATTAATAAAAGTCCCAAATAATAAAATTTCCAATTAATAAGATTTCGAATTATAAAATTCCCGAACTGGAAAATTTCCAAATTATGAAATTCCCAAATTAGAAAATTACCGAATAATAAGATTCCCGAATCGAAAATATTTCGAATAATAAAATTCGCGAGTTGGAAATTAATTTGATAAATGCAAAAAAATTAATTGTTTAAATTCGGGAATTTTCTAGTTTGGATAAATTTTATAATTCCGCAATTTTCTGCGGGACTCAAATTGAAAAAAATCCAAGGTAATAAAATTCCCGAATAGTTTATAATATTGCCGAATTGGAAAATCCCAAAAGTTTATAATATTACCGAATTTGGAAATTCCCGACAGAAAATTGCCGAATTATTAAATATTAGAAATAAAAAATTCTAAAAAAATAAACAATTATTAGAAATTTTGTATGAAAAAAATTTTGTGAACTGTAACATAAATTTAAATATAATAATTTAATTAATTTGATAAGTAAAAGAATTAATTGTTTCATTGCGGGAAATTTCTAGTTTCAATATTTTATAATTCGTCATTTTTCTTTGTGAAAACTGAAAAATAAAATGTCCGATCCTGTTAAATTTTGAATATTTTTTATTTATTTATTAAAAATACAATAATAAAATATTTTCATTTAAAAATATTATTTTTAGCGTTTA
>JAAAKG020066660.1:0-17549 GCA_010014905.2 Druon quercuslanigerum
AACATTTTTTAATCAAAGAATGAGGTCTTTTAAAGCACAAGTATGCAGTACAATTATTACTGCTGACAGATGATAATAAAGTTTTGTTCAAAACAAGTAAATAACGAATTCAGAAAGTTAGTATCGTAGCAGGCAGCAAGATGCTATGAGAATATTTTACAGTCTGTTCGAAACAAGTAAATCGCGGAATGAGAAAGGTAATGTACAGAAAATTATTAAGATGTGGCGAAAACATTTGACAATCAGATCAAAAGAAGTGAATAACGGACTCAGAAAATTAGTGTGCGGCTGGGCTGGAAAATGCTATGAAAACATTTGACATGCATCTCAAAACAAATGAATAGCGGATCCATAAAGTTGTATCGTGGCATACATCAAGATGCCATGAGAATATTTGAAAATCTGTTCGAAGCAAGTGAATCGCAGAATCAGAAAGTTAGTGAACTGGCAGGCAGTATGATGATGGGAAAACATTTGAAAATCAGCTCGAAACAAGTGAATAACGGAATCAGAATAACAGTATCACACAAGCCGGATTGGAATCGCAATAATGGAAATTTGTTAAACATTTTTTTACTCGAGGTCATGTTATGCGCTATACGCAATACACGCACGGCACCCTGCGCCAGAGTTTGCTTCCAAGAAGAAACTAGAGGTGTATCTCTAAAACTTAACCTCAAAAAAAATGGTTGAAAATTTTTTTACCTTTTTTGCCGCTATATTTTGTTTTAAAAATTTTATAATTTTTTTTCTAATTAGTCTTACAGGTGACTATAACATATATTTCGATCATCAAAATTGCTTAAGTAGTTTTCGAGAAAAATAACTTTTTTGATTTTTCTTTCCTTGTCCATAACTCCCTTAAAAATCAAATTTTTCAGTTATCCTTTGTAGGAATTTTATTTCACATCAATGTCCATCTATAGTGGTAATATGAACTTGATACGTGCGGGGGCAACTTTTGCATGCTTACCCCTCTAGGCCCTTTGACTGTGAATTCGTAAAAAATAACTCATCCACAGTACTTCTCTAATAACTAATTTAGTAACCGTATTAATTTGTTTAAAGTTAAACTATTACGTGAATCAACAGACTTTGACTATGCATAATACATTCTTGACAAATTCAACAGTATGATCTGGAATTATTTACACTAGTAGCTGCTAACTATTTAACGTTTAGAGAAAATAATATGACTTAAAAAGATTTTATTTTGTACCGTTTTATGTTTCCAAAGCGTTCATGGTGTTACAGTGGAATGCGGGGTTTCACAGGCAAACCCTATCCGACCTACACCAGCTTTGCATATCCGTAAAATTTGTTTGAAATTAAAATTATAAGTTTGTCGAGAAATATTATAAAGTAAAAAATTCAAATTCGAAAACTTAATTTCGCCATGGGAATTTAAATCTCATACAAAATGCTTTTTTAAATTGATAAAAACTATTATAATTTTTCATGCCTGACCAATCTAAAAATCTCCAGAGAAATATTTTAAAATTTTGTAAATTATTTTAACTGCCTCTTTTTTAATTAAAAAAAGAGTTAAATGAAAATTTTCAAAATATGTATCTGAATATCCAATCTCTGATGACCCAAACTTAATTTTTCTCCACTTTCTATAACAAAGTTCCAAAATCGTTTACAGCCACTTTTTTGTCATAAAATATGAGATACTTCAGTTTCTTATCCTCCTCCCTCACTTTGCGCTCTTCTTCACTCTTGTTCTCATCGTTTTCGTGTTCTTCGTTTTGAACTGTAAGAAAGCGAAATGTTTAATGAGAAAATTGTAACGTGTGAGTTATGAAATTAATATGAATGAAAAAATGTGAAATACTATCCTCTGAACGCCATGATTAGGTACGCTTGAGCACAAATAAGGTCTTCTGGTTTTACTCGGATCTAGAAGAAAATGAAAACAAATGTCATGAAAAAGTATTTAAATTATGAAATGAATATATGAGAAATGTGAGAGCATTTAGAATTTTGTTCCTTTTCGAAAGTCTTTCGAGAATTACTTTTATTTTGGATAAATTCCAGTTCCCTGTTCAAATTAAAAGTTAAATTATTTTAATTTTAAATAGCTTAAAAATCCTTAAAATCTTCCACATTCATTTTTTAAAATTTTGTAAATCGTTATAAATCTTCTTAAATATTCTCTTAAAATTAGTTTACTTCTGAATTCTGTCAAAATTCTTCAAAAGCTTCTACATTTTATATTTGAAATCTGCCATCATCTATATTTGACTTTAAATTAGGCCGCGGCCTTTTCACACCAAAACTTGGGTTCGAATAGTCGGATTTTGTCGGCACGAAGTAGACATTTCGTTTGAATTATTTGAAATCATTTCAAATTTTACATTAATTTTGAATTCGTTAAAATCTTCTACGTGTATCTTTAACTTACTCGACTTTTTCTAAGAATAAAACATGTTCAATTCTCATTTATAAATTGAAATTTAATCATTCAATTTATAATTAGTGATTTGAATTGAACTGTCAGATATTTCTAAATATTTTAAGTAACTGCTCTGTTTCTGCATCGAAAATTTTCAGATTGCATGGTTTAAAAATTTAATTTTTTAGAGTGTAATTATGTTTGAAATTTAATAAAAGCCTTTAACTAGAGGTATATATATTTGAAGTTATTTTAAAATTAAAAATAGCTCATAAAGTTTCAAAAGGTCGTTCACATTTTTTCAACTGACAGGGCTTTTCAATTAAAACAGTTTAATCTTTAACTTTACAATCTAGGCAATCTAACAAAAATTGTTTCCGCTTTTGAGATGAAAATTAATGATTTTAACCGAAAATTCAACTAATTCATTTTTGGCTAAAAACTTATTTTTTTGTGGTTAAATTTTATCTATTTGGCTTTTAAATTCAACTGTTCTTTTGAAATTTTATCTTTTTTTATTTAAAAAGTGCACTTTTTTGCTGAAGATTCATGAATTTAGTTTAAAATTTAAATATATTTTATTAAGAATTATGTTTTTTATTTTGTAATTTAATAATTTCGTCCAAAAGTTAATTAGTTTGATGAAAATCTAACTTTTTGATCATGTTTCATTCTTTTTGTTCAAAAATTCGACCATTTGATCGATGATACAACTATTTTACTATGTACAGATTATATCGTACCAAAAAATTGTTCTATGATATGTTCCTATCCTGCTAACAAGAGTTGCATTCAGAATAATTAATATTTTCAGATTTCAGTTGTCTATTCCGCAAGTGTTCATATTTTGAGTTTCTTTAATTCCTTTTAACAGTTCACAAAACATGTGTAATAAATTCTTTTATTTCCTTCATGTGGAATATACGTTTTAAAATTTTAATTCTCATGAATTCAAGTATGCCTTTTTAGAGTTAAAATTATTTTAATTCACACATTTAAAATTTATATTTGTGTTCAAAGTATTTTATAAGCAAGCAGTTGAATATAATACATTCAACACATTTAACGCTGTGGTATAAATAATATTAAGTATATTAATAAAAACATTTTTACATAATTCCGATTGACTTTTTCTTTGTGGCATACGAATTACAATTTAATACAGAACATTTTTTAATAATTGAAAAATCCATATATTTCAATTCAATCTAGTGTTTTCACATTACATTCTTCTTCTTTTTAATTATTTTAAATACCCTATCGTTTAATCTTGCTAAATAGATTAAGGGAAATTGCATTTGCACTTTTTTTCCCCGTTGGGGGATTTTTAGACGGAGTAGAAATCGCGTATTCATAGGAATACAAATTCCTAATTATTCTGAATGCAACGCTTCTTCCGGAATAAGAAAGATTAGGTTGAAGTTAAAAATTAAAAAAAAAAAAGATTCCAAGTTTCACAAGCTTCACAATTTTTGTTTATTTACCTACAGAATTTAAATTTACCTCTAATTTCAATAACAAAAATGTGTAATATAGACACTGACTTACCTTCAGCTTATTTTTATTCATTGGGATGGCTGTGAAAAATGCTTTTTCCTAAAATGCATGCGGAGATTCGAGACGCTTTGACATATGCCTGGAAAGATGGGCTAGAAATGCGATTTGTATTCCTCAATCCGGATCCATGAATGTAATCCAATGTGCTTCACAAAATAATTGAAATGGATATGAAAAAATATATCTAATTCAAAAGAAATATAAAAAGGACGGTGTACGCGCAATGCTAACCTAACTTTAGTCTTTTCTAAACTTTCTAAATATATGCTTCCGTAGCAAATCGATTCCTCCAATTCATGTGACAAAAAAGTATAATAGTATAAAATATATAAAATATAAAATATTATAAAAAGTATAATATAATAATTAGCTTACCTTTTGATTGGTTTTTTCTAGTAAAATAGCTGCGGAAATAGATTTTTCCTCAATTAACAGCGGAGAGACGCGGGAGACACCACATGCGTGTGAGAGAAGATGCCGGCATGACGAAAAACGCGCACTTCAGGTGCACAGATGCACTTCAGTTTCATCTCGCTTGGATGCAGGCGGAAAATGTGTGCATTTATCTCAGTATAGATTTTTCTCTTTCCGTGAAGATTTCCCGGTTTGGCGGAAAATCTAGAGTGAGATAAATGCATGGCAACTTCACGTGGTAGAGTGAGAGACAGATACATTTTCCGGCTGCATGCAAGAGAGGTGTAAATAGACCATCACTTGCGCACTAGATTTCTATTCACTTTCTTCACTCGATCACGAGTTCGATATAAAAATGATTATACGAATAATAGATGATAATTAACATAATTATTTCCATTAATTCCTCAATTCTATAATGAATAAAAAATTAACTCGAATTATTGATTACTTTTATCACTTTAAATAGAAACTCCAGAAATAATTTGAATTTTACAAAATTTTTTTTATTACACGCAATTCCGAAATTGCATAAAAACTTTTATTTTTATTACCTACATTATTCAATATTACGAAATCTTGGCAATTCACATTTTCAACAAGTGAAGTTACATTAGCAAAAGGACTTTTCAGATTGATTATTTTTTTAAACTGGGTAAAATCACCACTCTCAGAGAGGGACGGCTTATTACCTACACTGTAAACAATTTTTATGTAATTTTACCACTATGAACATAGACTTGATTATTACCTAGTTTCTGCGTGCGATAATCACGACTGCCAGGGATATTGCTTTGAGGTTATGTAAAATCACAATTCGCATATGTGAATTTACAATCGATATGAAATTTGTAGGTTATGGTAATTTTCTGAAGTTGATGGTAGGAAATTTCCAGCACCTTGTGATTTTCGTTTTGAACTGTAATATTACTTTCAGGCAACGAAAAATTGCATTAAACATAATTTTTAAAAGTACAATAATAGCTATATGGAAGCAAGATAATACAATTTTATTTATAAAAAAGTCATTTTCAGCACATATAAAGGAAATGAACATTAATTAAAACCTTTATTAATTAACCTTAATTAATGGAAACCTTAATTAATTTCACATTAACATAATGTTAAACCTCTGTTCCACGTCTTGGATAACTTAGAAGAGATCAACTTCTTGCGACTTGCACTTCCAACGACAATCTGACAATTAAAATATGAAAATGTGTAAATCTGAATATTTTTTCTTGCATGAATGATTAAAAGCAAATGTAGAATAATTTCGAAGAAATTTTGAACAGCAATTCTTACCTAAAAATGTTTTTCATATCAAGGCTTTAACTTTTCGCGAATTTGTCAGCCTTTGTTGATCTCAATCCATTTTTAGAGGAAAGGTTACACAAGTACATTTCAATGAATAGCAATGAACATGCATGATTTTTCGAGTATACTCTATTAAAAACATAGTAACAGCATACAAGCAACTTCATGGCACGCAAGATATTTGTAGTATGTATGGTTTTACATGAATCCATCGCTAGCCAATACTGAGTGTGGTTTTCTGAAATATAATTAGCTGTATGATCATTTTAATTGAATGCATGACAATTTAAAAGTTTGTAAACAATTTAAAAATGTACTTACCATGATAAAGTACAGGATAAAAGACAGGAATTAGGAATTTTGGTGTTAAAACTTTAGTAACTTTTTCCAGGTTATCTTCATGGTAATCTATGTTTTCATTGTTCTCCTCGTCCTAATTAGCTTCATTGGTTGTTTCATCTACAAAATACTTCGTGATCGTTTTCTAGAAGAAAAATAACTGATAAAGAGAAAATATAGGATAAAAGAATTTTGATGTATGAAAAAAGTCATGGAAATACTCACTGGAAGAGGTATGAAAAGAATTACATACTCTTCCTTAAACTGCTTATGGATAGTCATAAATGAAAAATGATATCTTTCATTGTTGGTGGAGCCTTCAGGCAAATTTTTTATAAATATTTTTGCTATTCCGTATTGTACTTTTTTGCACAGCTTTTCTTCTAAATATGTATCACATTCATCAATTGAGTGTCCTGTCAACCTGCAAAAGTGCCACACTAAGCCTTCATGCTGGAGAAGTATCGGCCACTTATTTTGGATTTCTGGAACTTTCGCAAGATGCTCCATGTTGTTTAAATACAATCTTTGCGTGGCATACGTAGCTTCTAAATTCTCAATCCAAATTTTCAAATTAGCTTCATCATAATGAATTTCATTTATTTGTATTCCTGAAAGCAATACACGTCTCGCTTTAATTGAGTTATCATTTTCATCCTCAGGAAAATTTTCAGGCTGCCAATCTTCACATCTCGCTTTTATTTTTTGTACAATTTTTCTGATTTTAAAAGGAATATGTAAATTTTGTTCCAACGACGAATGTTTGGGTGGCCTATGAATATAATTGTGACTTTCACACAATCGTTTGTAGGTCAGATTGTAGCCATTATCGAACCGTGTCCCATCATCATTTCCATGTTCAAACGTGTTAGGGAATTCTCTTTTTAGTTGTTTCGCTGCAGACTTCATAGCACTTTTGGTATGTCTACATGGTAAAACTCCATGTCATCAATTATTGTGCGAATTATAGCCGATATTATTGAGTCATCTCGAGAGCCCTTTTCGAATTTTGTTAATTGAGAACTAGTAAGAACAGTGATATGGAAACACATATTCTTCCCAACTTACAAAAGCATTCCTTGTTTCTGTAAATGAATATCCATATCATTACGTGGTTGATTCTGAGCGTTAAGTTCTTCCTGATTCTTATCGGCTCCGTCCTGATTCAGAATTAAATCTTCCTGATTAGGAATGACTCCTCCCTGGTTAGAAATGAGCTCTTGCTGACTTGACTCTTTCTGATTTCTTTCTTGACTCTTAGCGACTTCTTGATCTAGAATGGAATATACCCTTGTCGTGGTAACTTTTAGTGTTGATTAGACCCACACTTTATCATTTTTAAGGAGAATAAGAGCTTTCTTTTCTTCAATAAAGTACAGTAGAATGTTGTTTTCATCTACTTCGGTTCCATCTTCTTCTAAAACAATTTTAGAACCTTGTAAGCCTAATTTTTTACTCCCCTCTTCAATAATATGCTTCAGCAAATCTTCCTAATCGTCAAGAAGAATAGCAACTTTTCTTTCTCGATTACCTGAGGAGACTTTCGCAATTATCATCTGAAACAGTAAACAGAAGAAGAAAAACTTATAAACTGATTTAATATACAACAATTTAATTAGGACAAAAATATTTTAGGCCGGCTACACACAACAGATATTTTTATACATTTTGCGTTTTATTCAACTTTTACTTACATTACAAATCCATATCAAGTGGGTCGTATTTGTGTGCAAAAACTGTGACAGACGCAATTTTCAACTCAGGAAATGGATCTGGTGAAAGAAAGGAAGAGTACTTGAAAAAGGAAAGCTTATCTGTCTCGTTACTGCCTTAAGAGTGTTCATCGATTTCATATACACCGATAATTGAATTAAACTGTATATATTTTGCAAAACCAATGAAAACGAAGTCAGTGTAATCATTTTTTAAGACAATAAATTCTATTTTGCGAATAATAAAATTTCCAAATAAATTTTTTCCCACACATACTGACATACCCTTTTTATAGGTGATGCCCCTGAAAGTGATTTCTTCTAAAATTTATTTAGAAATTTCTGACTCATCTACAAAACTTTCAATCAATTTACGATTCTTTTCGTCATAAATGGGTTGTAAATATTTAATTACATTATTCGGCAATGGCAGCACATCGTTTTTGAAATTTTTGAAATTTATATTATGCTTCACTTCGATCTTAAAATCCCGATGCAAACTCTCGAATTTTAAAGTAGATGAATGTTTGATAGGTCCAAATTTTTAAATCAATGTTGGATAATGAATTAAAAATTTATGTTTTGGACGCAAAGGGACATCGGGAAAGCACTCAAGTCTGCTTGAACCCGTTATTTTTATGTCTGGAAGGAATTTTGCACAGTCTCCTAGGAATGTTATGTCATTTATGCGAAAGTTTAGTAAGCTTAGCCGAAACCATTCAAGTAACCAAATGTTTTATAGCTAGCCAGATATCAAATGGTGCTATCCCCTCGCATAGGTCGTGTGCAATGCAGGAAGGAAATCCAGGATTTGCATGGACAACCGCATTTTATCCCCATAATTATTTTTCCCTTCTCTGTTGCCTCCAAAGCTGCTTTATTATAACTATCTACAGTTCTTAATGCCCTGGAGCAAAAAGGATCGTTAGAAAATTCTTCCCGGGAGATGTTGCAATACCGAAAAAAGTTTTGTTTTACTAAAATTTTCATCGAACGATTCCCTAAATTATCCCCCAACATTACCAGCAATGTCCCAACAAAATTTTTGACTTCATCTGATACAACAACATTGATAC
This sequence comes from Druon quercuslanigerum, assembly GCA_010014905.2. Classification (NCBI taxonomy): domain Eukaryota; kingdom Metazoa; phylum Arthropoda; class Insecta; order Hymenoptera; family Cynipidae; genus Druon; species Druon quercuslanigerum. The sequence continues at coordinate 8,814 of JAAAKG020066660.1, forward strand.
CGTCCGTTTCCAATATTTTTAAATCTATAATCATTTGACGCAGAATTTGATCCCAGCCAAATTGTTTCACGTATTTCTCAGTACATAATAAAACAAATTTAATATTATTAATTTTAAATCGTAGGTAAGGTCGAATATTTCCCAAAATCACATACACATCTCATAATTTAAAATTTCCCCTTGATGCACCGAGTAGATTGCAGACTTCAAAGGCGTCAGAAAAAAGAATTACTTGCAAAGCCGTCGCATTGTTTTGGAAAAAGACATTGCATTTAAAAACAGTGCCATCTCTAAAATCAAAAATTCCCCTGGGATATTTTGGCTCTTCTGGGTTCTCACAGTACCCACGATTTTTATCATTTGACAACATTAATGACAAAGTATCCAAAATAGGTACATAACCGGTAAATAACCGGAAGAACAATATTGAACTGTTTTTTATAATAAATTTTTCAACAATATTTGCTTCTTTAAGCGCCACATTTTTTATCCAAGGCAAATTCGAGACCTTTAAAACTTTCATTGAATGAATGAAGAACTGATTTTTTTTTGCTCTTCTGACAGAGAACCATTTTCAATGGAAAAATTTAATTCTTTTTCGCAAATTCAAAAACTATTATACGTTTTTTCCACAATTTCCTGCACAATCGTTTCAATTGAGTGATGTTTCAAAGTTAAATTCAGGTAGAGATCAGCCAAGACTTTTATTGCGTTTTCTGAGTCGCCTTTCTCAATACTTGCAGTGACAGGAATAAAGTTTCTTTTATAATTAACATCTTCTGCATCGTTTCCGACATTTGAACTCAGGATATAATCAATGATAGATTCTACATTCAGATCACTTTCTTGCAATGCATTGTAATTTCAATTAGGAAAATTGCTATAAGAACTTTTAAATCGTTCATCAAAATTTCAATTTTTTTCAGAATTCATTGAAGAATCCCAATGTTTTCTACAAGTATGCGCAGTATACAATTCTTTACTGTAAAATAATATTATATTTGCTAAGGTTGTTACGGTACTTTCTGATGATAAGCGAATTTCGAGAGAAAGCTCGTTCTGCTGCGATAGATGTAGCTTGGATTGATAATAAATCACGAGCTATTCGATCCAAAGCTGGATATCAACTTTCGTTCGGTTTCCACCAATCTAAAATGTCCACATCTCTGGTCGCCCTTTTTTGTAGTAAATACATATCGATTTCATGTCTTCATTAGTTTCTGTTAGTCGCTACAGGCACTCGAGATGTTTAAGGTTCATCATCACCGAAAAAGGAGTTGGCATCTAAAACAACGACTCTCCCACATTTGGCAAGGTTTTGTTGGTGCTTCCGTGGTCCATTTCAACCTATTTTTGAAAATTAAAACTTTTAAATAGTTTAGAGTTTGCTTGTGATTATCAGTAAAACTTAAAATTAATTCTTAATTCTTTCAATTCTTCGTCCAGTTTATCAACCAACATGTTGAATCCAAGCACGACGTAAGGTAGACTAACATACTTGTAACCACTGAATAGCTTGGAGAGAACTTGGAAATGTCGTAAAATCTTGCAGATCTCATCAAGGATCAACCATTCTTGCTCAGTGAGAAGCAAATGGTTCAAACTTTTGGCATTTTGACACAACAAAAGTAATGGCTTTTCCATTTAAAGCGCTAACTGAATCATTTCGAAACTAGAGTTCCACCTGGTACTAACTTCGATGATTGGACATCTAAAGCTGACGTAGCAACATTCGCAACAGATCTTGAATTTATTTCTCCATTGTTCGATGTTTCTTAATTTAGTGAACAGTGTCCTTAGTTTTGTGAGTGGAGTATTACAACTATTGACTTGTTCTTTGATATCACCGGCAGTTTCCATGTCTTTAATTTCTGTATCATCGCTGACCCTTTTTTCGAGATTTACATCAATTTTCATACATTCGTGATTTTCGTCTACTTCCTTGATACTTCAGGTTCAGAATATGGGCACTGAATTTTACAGGTTCTGAGATATTATTTTTTGTAAGGAAGTGAAAACACAAAATTTATAAAAAACATATTGGGCTTTAATTCACGCTAAATAAAAATAAAATTACAAATTTCTATAAAATTACGAAGATAAAAGATAAGGAAATTAATACAAACATGAGAAAAAAAATTGAATCTTGACAAAGAATTTGAACTAATGTCGAAGTTTGCTTACGTACCTCGTCTAGATATCAAAATGCAAAGTACTCGATACCTCTTGTGCAAGATCTTTTAAAGGCTCGCACCTCCTAATTTCTCCTCCTCCGAACTCCCCGATTGTCCATCACTCTCGCAGCGTTTCCCTACAGCCTCACGGCCACGGCTACATATATGTGTGTATGGTATATTAGGTTTGAAGTGTGGGATATTGAGTATGGGGAAAAGCCAATGCTAAGAGAGTGAGAAAGACAAAGAGGGACGATATTAATAAAGAATCGGGAGAGGGAAAATTTGAAGCGGGCGTGTTCGGATTAAAAAGAAAGGAGAAGGAGAAACTGTCGCAAAGACAAGCGTAAGCGCATGTGTGCCTGTACATATGTGTGGTTGTGTATGCCTAAATGCATGTTGTATGTATACGTGCACGTAAAATTTGCCCTTTTTTCCGGAAAATCTTTATTTCCCGGGCAATCACGGCCTCAGCAAGCTGAGCACGTAAACTTTGGCTCCCGTGCATGAGTTAAGTCATGCCCGGATGGATTTGCATGCGAGTGATTTTCCCATCCTTCTTTAAAATAGAACGTCAAAGCAAATTCCAAATTATTATTAATAAATTTTTTGGCTAATTAAATTAGGATTCGAGAACCTGAATTGTGATATCTTGCAATTTAAATTAATTGTCTTAAATTAATCTCAGCTATCAACTATCAACTTTACGAATCTTTTCTAATGTTTAAAAGTTAAAAGGCAATCAGTTAACGTTCAAAATATTGTTACAATATTCGATGAAAATATTATTTCCAACGCGACTAAATACTATTGCTTATTCTTCGAAGTTGAGTCGAAATCGCGTATCAAAGAAACCGACATTGCGTCATCCAAACTCACCCTTGGTTTGCGCGAATATCACACTGTTCTATACATATGCTTCACGTTACATTCGGCTCTGTTACATTGCAAAGTGAAACTTAAACCTAATTAATTCGTGAATTAAAGCTAGGTTTCACATTCGATGTTTTGAAATGAGAACTGATAATAAACTACATCCGCAAGAAATGATTTTATGAATTCTAAATTTTAGTTTAATAATCTTAAATATTTATAGACTTAATTCTATCCGAAACAATTGTCCCCCTCGTACAAAATGTTAATTTTGTACCTCACTTAATCCTAGCAATTTAATAAGTTTATGAACGGGGCGAATAAAATCGCCTTGGGAGTGCGTATTTTGGCAACACGAACCTCATTTTCTTTTCCCGGTTAAACCTTGATAATAGTTCCCTTTTTCCACGTATTTCGCAGGCTACTTAAATCAGCGATTAATACTACGTCGCCAAATTCTAATCGAGGCTCTTTCCCTACCCATTTTTTCCGAGAGAGTAATTCAGGCAAGTATTCGCGTATCCACCTTTTCTAAAAAATAATGTTCTATATTGTTTACGTGTACACAAAAATGTCTTGTCATATCTACCTAATCGCACTTCGCCCGATGACGCGCCGATAAAAAAATGATTCGGCGTCAAAGCTTCGCCATCGCAAGGGTCAAGAGAGGCATGTGAGAGCGGTCGAGAGTTCACTGAATGTTCTATTTCACATAGCGTGGTAAGTAAAACTTCCTCGCTAGGGGCTTGATCGAAAATAACAGTTCTTAACGCCGTTTTAACAGAACGCACCATCCTCTCCCACGCACCACCAATGTGTGGAGCATCGGGAGGATTAAAATGCCATTCGATTTGTCTGTTAAGAGAAAATTCGACTATTTTTTCTTTATCAAAATTCAAAATCGCTTTTTTCAATTCTTTACTAGCCCCGCGAAAATTTGTACCGTTATCGCTGTACATATCCGTAAGTACACCTCTCCGCGCCGCTAACCTTTTTATCGCCATTATTGCTGAGCTAGTACTTAAACTGGAAGCCAATTCAATGTGAATGGCTCTGGTAGACAAACACGTAAATATTACACCCCATCGCTTTTCTCGTGGGCGACCGATTTTCACTAGCATAGGTCCGAAAATGTCAACTCCACATCGTACACTTACTTATGATCGAACGTAAAGCACTGCGAAGACCAACAATGTAATATTTTTGGCGCATTTCATTTAGTACTGCATTGTTACTGGCGTGATAAAATTTACGGTGGTATTGTTTAATAAGTTCAATCGTAGTAGGGTGTTTACTTTCTAAAATAAGGGGATTATTGTTGAATTTTAAACCGGCAAAAAAAAGGTATTCGACCTTTCGCACGCAATATACCCTTCTCGTCTATGTACGGCCTTACTCCTGCTAACTTACTTCCTTTACTTATCTCTTTGCCTTTTCTCAGAGCTTTTATTTCGTTTTCAAAACAATCCGTTTGAATCTCTCTGTAATTATAATTTTCCCACATTTTAATCGATTTTACAGATTTTTCAACTTTAGCAAAATTTTTCCATTTATAAAAAGCCCTTTGCACGCGTCTCGCAATTATTAATAAACCTTGCCAACCTAGCAGACGAAGTTGCAGCGAAAACTCTTCTTTATTCTCGGTGACCAAAAAAATTTTAACTTTTCGCGTTTCCAAATTGTCAATGGTACTTTTTTCTTCTTTGTTTGAAATTTCATCTTTCGGCCACTCAACTTGAGGCAATTTCAGAAATGACGGGCCTTTAAACCAGCGCGAGTTTTTTTGCATTGCGTTATTCGAATATCTAGTTGCGTCATCGGCTGGATAATCAGCTGTTGAAACCCAAAGCCATTCAGAACTTTTAGTAAGGTCGCTAATCTCACCCAATCGGTTAGCTACATAAATTTGGCGGTTGCGCGGCTCTAAGTTAATCCATTGAATAATCGTACTCGAGTCCGACCAGAAAAAACGCTGCGAAATTCTAAATTCAAGTTCATCCTGAATAAATTTTCCTAAACGCGCTCCGATCAAAGCTGCTTGCAATTCAAGTCGTGGTACTGATAACGATTTCAACGGCGCGACTTTACTTTTGGCCATTACTAAAGAAACATCGACAGTCTTATCATTATACTCAAAACGTAAGTACGCGACGGCGTACTTATAACATTGCGGAACTTATAACATCATATAACATCGCGGAACTTGACACTCTTTCAACGTGTTAAACTTAGCTATCCAATCCGACCAGGCAGCAAACTCTTCGTCGCGCAATTTATGGTCCCAATTAATCCCACTTTGCCAAATCGACTGAATTATTATTTTTGATTTCAAAGTAAAAGGAGAAATGAGACCGAGAGGATCGAAAATCGACATCATGACTTTTAGAAACTCTCTTTTTGTCGGTCTTTCTTCTCTGCTTATCAGATTCGGCGGAAGCTTAGAAAAGGCTACATTAAACTTTAAGCGATCGTTAACTGTATCCCTAAACAAACCTAACACGCGCTCTCCCCTTCGGTCGCACAATCTCATCTCTCTTTTGTTTACTTGTCCTTTCTTTAAATTGACGTTTTTCAACACTTCTGGTTTGTTACTGACCCAGCCGTGCATTTCAAAATTACCCTCTGAATTTATTTTTATTACGTCATAAATCAGTGACTCGGCTACTTGTTCGTATCGTCTGCTCGCTAAATAGTCATCCATATAACTATTTTGATTATACTGTTAGACGCGTCGGGTTTAGTAGTTGCATAACGTTCGGCATTTTTGTGTTGTATATAAAGAGCGTTACAAGGTGACGATTTTGCACCGAAAATTAAGCTTGTCATTTCGTAGACATCCGGCTCTCCGTCACGATATTTTCCTCGCCACAGAAATCGTTGCGCCCCTTGATCGTCTTTTTTAAGTTTCACGCGTAAAAACATGTCTTTTGTATCAGCACCGAACGCGACTTGAAATTGGCGGAATCTTAAAATCACTCCTACTAAAGACTGCAATAAATCAGGCCCCGTCTCTAATAAATCGTTGAAACTTTTTCCCTTAGTTTTCGCCGCTGCGTCAAAAACAAATCTAACTTTATCTGGCTTGTTGATGTTAAATACACCAAAATATGGAAGATACCAAATTTTTGTTCGCGGCGCATCTTTTTGAACTTTAACTGCGTACTTCATATCAATGAAACGTTGCACTTCTCTATAAAATAAGCGTGCGAAGATCGGATCGTTATCTAACTTCCGCTCGACTATGAATAATCTCTTTTTTGCCGTGCAATAACTATCGACGTCAAAATCACAAGTTTTCTTCCATAACAAGCCAGTCTCCTAATAATGCCCTTTGAATTTAGTGGTTTCTTTCAAAAGCATTAAAGCGTGATCATGTTCGCCTTTTTTCTCGTTCTTTATACACACTCCGATACTATCTAAAGCAAAATAATATTTTAATAACTCGTCTAACCGCGTTTCTTCTTTCCATCGTTAGCCGCCGTGCAGTTTAGCGTAATTTTCACTCAACGGATCGAATGTCATGTTTAATACGGTTTTCGTTGCGTCCGGAATGTGATTCATAAAGCCATGCACTGTATAGCCTAACAACGACCGATATATCGCTACGTCACCGCGTATCTACCTTAACTCTCGCGTGGATATAAGGCGCCAGTTATCTTGGCCTATTAATATTTTAACATCGGGATTTTTGTAAGATTCGATTTGCACGTCATGTTCATTTTTTTGTAAATAAGAAACGAAATCATCACTAATTGATTGAGTGGGAAGTTTTAAGTTATTAACTGATATAGCACGATTAATTCTGTGTACACCAAACGAACCTATTATATCAAAATTAACCTTTTCAGAGTCATTAATTACTTTTATACTATAAACACTTTGTAACGATAAATCTATTTTTCCGCCACGGATCCCTAACTGTTTGGAAAGTGTTTTATCAATCAAAGTGATTGTCGAGCCTTTATGTAACAAAGCAAATGTTTTAATGCGTGACGCGGGACCTGCGACTTGTATCGGTAGTATTTTTAATAAGACTTTCGGTTGATCTAGTCACAACTGTGGCACGCTTTTATCGGAAGCCGTGTTGGTGTTACCCGATACTTTTTTATTCTCGGACCCGGGCTGCGAAGGTTTTTCTGTATGTGTGTCGCTGTTCGGATTATGTAACAATGTGTGATGCTTTCTTTTACATTGAGTACATTTGCTTGGCTTTCTGCATTTTTCTCGCACGTGATTTTTCTTTAAGCAATTGTAACATAACCCAGCTTCTTTTGCTAATGCCCAACGCCTGTGTAGAGGTAAATTGCCAAAGCCAGTACACGCCCACAAGCGATGATTTTCGTCTTTACAATAAACGCACGAAAAATCTCTATTAGCATTATTCACTGGCGTAACTTCTCGTGAAACAGATGGTTTGGAAAAATTGTTTGTTACATTACAAGCTTTTGCTGTTTTTGTATTACGCGATGACGGTACATGAGGTGTTGATTTTTGCGCGGTTGAAATTTCAACTATGTCGGTATCGAAAATTCCCGCCGCATTAGCTAATTCTGCTTTCTCGTATAACAAATCGGATAATTTTTCAAGTTCAGATTTTTCTTCACTTGCTGTTGAAGCGTAACGATTATAAGCCAATTTGAAAGCTGGAAGCAATTTAGAACCTATTGATTGAATTAAATCCGGACTATGCAAATAGCCGATCAATTCTAAATTTATTAGAGCTGTGGAAGCATTTTTTAATTTTGAAGCAAAACACGTAAGACTAATTTTTTCCGAATCTAAAGAAGGCAACACTTTCAAGTCTGATATTATTTTTCGAGCCACAGTTTTTTTATTACCATAGTTTAATTCAAGTGTACGCATAATTTCATTCGCATCGCGGCTTGTAGCAAGTCGAATTTTCATAAGCTTTTTTGAAGTTAAGCCACTCTAAGGCATCCCCATGAAAAGTAGGCAGACTTTTTGCTGTCGTCAATCTATTGACTAAACGCGAGTTTCTTTCGCTCAATGTCGAATTTTGCCAAGAATTAAACGTGCGCTCCAAAGCGTCAGCAAACCGCACTGCTGGATCTAATTGATTTGATTCGCTTACCGGCAACTCCGTGCTGTTCACCAGTGCAGTGGTTGCCAAATTCCTACATCCTCGCAGAGACGATATGCCTTGTGCGTTGTTGCTGGATTCACGTGGTCTCTTAGGAGATGATTCTGCCAAACTCGATGACTGTTGTCCGATATCGTTTGTACCTAAAGAAATTGGCACTTGACCTGGATCGTCAGCAGCATGGTTTGATGGAACCGGCGATACATCACGCCCTCTCTTTGATCGGCTTGCACCACGTCCGGTACCTCGTCCACGTTTCGCCAGTGGTTGTGGTCCTGTACCTCTAGATCGCTTCGGTGGCATCTTGCAACTCTCCCTCACACTCTAAACAAACCAAATTAATTAGAATTATGTCACACAGATTTTATCACAGATTTTATTTTATTTTATTTTTCCGGTCAAAATAGTCCCGGGTTTCGGCATCATTGAATTTTAAAGGTTCTGAGATATTATTTTTTGTAAGGAAGTGAAAACACAAAATTTATAAAAAACATATTGCGCTTTAATTCAAGCTAAATAAAAATAAAATTACAAATTTCTATAAAATTACGAAGATAAAAGATAAGGAAATTAATACAAACATGAGAA
>JAAAKG020066671.1:0-17548 GCA_010014905.2 Druon quercuslanigerum
TCATTTGAAGGAACCAGATTTTTTTCTACGTGAAATTGACAAAATTTGGAATTTGTTTATCTAAATTGTTTATAAAGGGTTAAATTGTTATATTTTACTAAATATTATGAAAGATACCTTTTCAGGAATATTAGTAGTTATTCTATCGATTAAAGAAAATTACAATTTTATAAAACCTTAAATTTGAATATTTTATCCATTAGAATTATTTACAATAATTGTTATTGTTAACTTTTCTAATTTTTTTGTAACTAGCAGTCATTCATCCCATAGCTTAAACCATTTCCAGTGCAAAAACAAAAAAATTTCTATGCGAAAGGGCCAAAATTTTCAATTTGTTTATCTAACTTGTTTATCAAAATTTTAATTGTCATATTTTATTAAATACTATTTAATATTTATTATTTTAAGAAATACCTGAAGTCGTGCTAGCAATTGAAGGAAATTATAATCTGAAAAGATCTGAAATTTTAATATTTTGCTAAAAGGATTGTTTATAACAATGGTTATTATAACATTGAAAATTAGTTTTGTAATTATATATCATTAAATTAAATTAAATATATAAATAAATAATTCAACCTACTGTCTGACTAACCAATTTTTTATTTTCTCAGATTTTTCCCTAACTAATAAAATTTCATGACTTAAAGAAATTGTTGTGAGCTAGGTTCGTTCTTTACTCACCAGGTGTGTTTGGCGTCTGATGTCCAGAAAAACTATGAACATGAATAAAGGGCCCCCCTTACGTAAAAAATCTTCACAAATTCTCTTGAACACGCCGATTTCTACTGATACAGAATGTAAGTTTTAGAAACCGCTTCTGAAGTTATATAAACATTTAGTAAATTTACTATAAAAGTTACTGAATTTCGTTTCCAGAAACCCAATTTTGTAAGTTCTAGTTACTTAAGTATCTCAAATGTGTCGGAATTATTCGAAAAATTCTAATAGTGTACTTAAAGTGTGGTAAAAACCAAGCAAATCAATCATAATTGTTTAAACAATGCATTATTGTTTACATCTATGTTCTCCAATAGTAATTCAAGATACCTTAGGCCCTTCCTGAAATGTTTACATTTTCGATGGCATTTTATTTACAAAAAAATGCTAAATAAATAATTAAGAGAAATATTTTTTGAACAATTTCTTTCTTTTTTTTTAAATATTTATTTTTCTAAATTAAAACAGATATGTAAAATGTTTTCAGTTTTTTATATGTAGTCATATTAAATGTAAATTGTCCTCTAAGTAGTTAGTAGGAGTCTTTTGTTAAACTTATTATAATTATATTTTTTTCCTATCTAAAAAGTCTGATAAAAGTTGAAAAATTAAACAAAACCCGCAACTTTATATCACTACTTAAAAAAAAGATACTGATAAAACCTGATGAATAATATCAAAAATTAATATAAAAGAACACAGTCATAAGCAAAAAAAATGTGTTTCATAATAAATTGAGTTGTTCTCTCGCTTTAACAAGGAAACCTTTGATGTGTATCACTTCGATCGTCTTCAAATTTATATATGTCGTAGAGCATCAAAACCTAAGCGACAAATTTAATTTAAATCTGCGGAAAATCACATTCCTAAGAGGTAAAAACTACCCTTAAAATTCACACCCTAAAATTATTTTTGTCAATTTTAAAGTAAACCGATCCATTTTTTTTTCTATTAAATCAATTGCACTTTATTTCTCTTGGAACTTAAAATATATGTAGGATACTGTGGTTATCGGTGGATGCTGCCCTTATGTTTTAGGAAGCAAAAACTAATTTTTTAAAAAAAATTTTCGTTAGAAAAATGGATAGTTTTATTAAATCTGCCCAAAAAAATATTCTTGTAGAAGGTAAAGACAAAATTTATTTTTAATTATTTCACCATTTTCGTGAAAAAAATCTTTAGTGAGTAAACTACACCTGTAATCCATTTATTAAAAAATTAACAACAACAAAATAATTTAAGCTTATTCATGGAATCCAATGGTGAGAAACTTCAGGTACGCATTTACGTATTCTGTTCAAAGCGCAAGAAACTGGAATTCGCTCTGCTAATTTTATAGGGGTATACTAGTCTTAAGGATCTACTTTTTAATTTCATACAATGCTTATTATTCTTCGTAATAAATATTTAAATTAATATTCAAAATAAATTTGTATCACATATTATTCTTATCTGCCGCTTTCTATGTAAAGACTATGAAAACAACCCCTAAATTTCACCTCCAAAAATCATTTTTTAATGATCAGCTATAAACACACGTAATAGCAATCAAATAACAATGTCAATGTCTGGTTTATAAACGATGGTGAATTTATAAAATGTTTACGATCAAGTCCTTATCTCTACATAATGTATTATTCAAAAAAAATTGTCGAGACGGCACTGCTTTGATCAGCAACCATAATTGGAAATTTTTCAAATGGTGATAAGTTACCTACTCGAAAAAGAATTTTGGCTGAGATTTCCAGTGCTAACTCAAGTGCGTATGATTTCATTCTGAAAAGCCTTAAAATGATTCTAAAAATGCAAATTCTTATATTGTCACTACCTTTTTTTAAATATATATAGTGTTAGCTTTATGAAAACATAGATGTATTATTTAAAAAATATATATATTTGCGCTTCGTCAACACCAGCAACATCCTTGTTAAAGATGATCCTAGACCTTCCAAAACTGACCAAAAAACAAAATCTGAAGTGCAATGCACCTTTGGTTTTTTGTTAATAGGAAAAGGAATATCTCAAAAGTGCAATTTGTCAACCCGACTAGATAATCTCATCAAATTTGTAAAAGAATCACCGCCTGAATCAAAAGATCACGTGATTTTGTCATTAATAAAATAAAAAGTGATTGAAGAGAAGAAATTTGGAAAAATTGTGAGCGTGACGCTATCTCAACGCAAAGGTGGCTCAAAAATAAATAATAATATAAACCCTCAAGCTGAATCTACAAAAAAGCCCTTAATCACGGCAAATGATGTTAAGAACTTACAGACTCAATTTCATTTAAGTCAAAAGGTAAGTGATGGGTCAAAAAGACTACACTCCACCAAGTTGGTCCTTTGAGAACTGTATACAGTATTCAGAAAAATTTTGAGAAATGGGAAGAAGAAGGTTCAATTCAATCGCAAGCTAAGATTTACAAAAACTGCATCCATCCACCGATCATCACGAGAAGTGAAGATAAAGCACTGTTAGACATAATTTCACCTCCTGAACTCCATTTAATGTTAGGTCTCGTTAACACTCTTTTCACTCACATGCTATCTAAATTTGAAGAAGTAGCTTTAATGTGGGTAAGAGCTTGCCATGTGGAGAAGCAAACAGTTTACGGTAATCCTGCATTTAACGGAAACATTGCTTAAAGTATGTTCAAGCCTTCGATAATTTCCAGAAAGTGATGAAAGCATGTTTTGGTGAACATTTAAATTTTAAATTCAAAGAATGTATTTTGGCTTTCAAAAAAGCTACTTAGATTTGAATATCCTCGTGATTTTAAAGATCACGCAGTCTTCTGCCACGTAGCTGAATTTTGTGACCAGAAGTAAAAAGGATTGGGATTTTTCAGTGAACAGGCAATGGAGTCTGTTCAGTTTGAATTTTAAGAGATCTGGAAAAAGTTTAAAGTTTGTAAATCTCATCCAGGTTATTGTACTAGATTGAGAGCCTTGTGCGAATTTAATAGTCTCCATGTGTGAATATCTTTTAAAAATGTTGTAAATAGTTCACATTGTGAAATGCTATTATCTTTCTCTCGTCTTGTTCATGACAGTATTAATAAATTATTAATATATACAGTAGCAATAAATTATTTATAAGTTTTCTCTAATTGATGCATTTAAACCTTTACTTCCAACGATTTGCTTTTCCAAGCATGAGAGTTAAAGAAAATAGTGAAAAGTGCTAATGCAATATATACAGAATAAAATTTTAATAAAAAATGCGATATAATATTGGTCTACAAAAAGTAGTCTGCTTTAAGAGACTATAACTTCTGTTTTATAACAGCTACAATCAATTTTTTTCAGTTTTAAAGATAATTTAATCTCCTTAAATTCATTTACCTACAACTTTTATGTAGGGTGTACAGACGATGAGATATTGTGCAAAAAGTAAAAGGTTTAAAGTCTTTTGCACTGAAGAATCACTTTAAGAGATCATAAATTCTAAACTATTTACGCTAGAACATTCCTTTTTTTAATTCTTCGGAAATTTTTGCACTTTATTTTTAATTTCTAAAAGTTTTAAGAAAAATGAGCCAGAATTGTGGAATCTCAAAAAAGCTGATGTCCTCCACACATTCTTCAAAATCTAAAAGGTATTGGAAACTGAAACAATATTAATCCCACAGAAACTTATTTTGGGCGCAAAATCAAACGGTTCTAGTAGAGAAAACGTTACTTATTACTTGTTCCTTTAGAAAAAAATCACATAAATTGATTAAAAAACAAAAAAAAGGAGTCATTTTAAAAGGGGGCCTAAAGATTTTTTTCATATCCCCAAAACATAATTTCTGGGGTTCAAACTTTAGCCTACTCATTTCAGTGAAACTTGGCTCTAAAGAGGCGTTAAGGGTTGTTTTCCATCTCAAAATTAGACGGGCGAATTCTAGTTTCTTGCAGGAAAGGTTTCCTTGGGAGTAAAAAATTCACAGAAAGTGAAAGTTGTTAGAAAAAAGCAGCCAAATTCTAGCAATGCTTTAAACAATATATAAAGACTTAATCATAAGGAGAAAGTGGTAGTTTATGCACTGAAACAATTTTTTTTTAAAGCGGCAGAAAATCATAATTAGTTATGGGGATTTTTGGATCCTATAAAACAAACTTTTGACAGTGACATTTAAAGAATAATAGTGCTTTTGTATTCTATAGCAAATTGTAAAAAGAAATTTTATATTTCAACTCGATTGACCTAATTACGACGTGTTCTGAATTAAATTTACAGAAGCGTCTTTTTTCTTATAAGAAATACGTCTTAAACTTTATGGAGCTTGCGGAACCCTTAATTATCATTTTTAAGAAACGCATTTATTTTTTTGTGAATTCAAATTTAGTAAAGATATGCCTGCAAATTTGCGAGAAATGATTGGATCAATCGAACACCAACAATTCGAATAGTCAACCCATTGGTATTGCATAATTAACAACAATGCATTATACTTTTCAATCACTGAATTCAAGTTTTCTCATAAATGAGGTTAACAAACGTAGTAAAGAAATTTAAAATTAGCAGCTCAGTTTACTTTTCTAAATGTAGTGAATAGAGAATCGTCATGTCATTCAAAAGCCAATCACGGTTTGAACAAAAAAATTTTAGTTCTCTAAGTTCCTTAACTTTAAATCAATTAAAAAGCGAAGTCTAAAGTAACCAAATTTTAATTTGGATATTAACTATTATCTTTGGAATAAGGCTTATGAGGTACCTGTGTATAAACATTAAACTGATTCATGAACAAAAAATGTATTAGTGTAGAACACTTTTTTATGCATTTATGCCCATTTATTTACGATGTATAAAATTTGATTGATCCCCATTTGCATCCTTAGAATGTTTTTCACCTAAACATTGTTATTGTTGGTTTATTTACTTCCGTAACGCATATACCAATGTTTAATAGTTCTGAAGGTTTCATACCGTTCTATAAATAGTATATCTAGCAAATAAGGAAACTTTCAGATCCGGGTTTAGTGTTTCTCCATTCCCTTCATGCACTATGAAGAAAAAATAAAACGTTGTTTGGTGCCTATTGGACCAGCGCTTACGAAAAATAACGAATCAACTTTGCAAGATTTCAGCTATCACTACCAGAGAAACTTTTCTACAGGATACGGCCTAGTATATATAGTTGCAATTTTCATCAGAAATTCGAGCAGGATCAATATTGAGTTATCTACCATTGAGTCTTTTAGGAAAGAATGAAGCTTGTTACGATAATTGTAATATTTACCTTTGCTGGTTTCCTCGATATTATACGTAAGTTTAATATAATATATTAATTATTTATCACAAATTTAACTCACTTATTTTTAAACAACTTTAATCTTTCAAGAGCTTTTAGTTTCAATTTTCTATTCCATAAGTCTTCCAACATCCCAATTCTCTTTATTGCAAAGAGCAAGAAAAAAAGTGTTCTTTATAATAAGTCATAAACTAGTAGCTAGGTAGCGGTTACTAGAAAATTTATTAGATATTGATGGATTTTCGTAAATAATCATGGACATTTCTCGATGTTAGAATGTATAATTTTATGCAAAAGAATCTTTAAAAAAAATCACTATTGAAAAACAGATTTCCAAGCCATCTCAATTTTGACTCATTAAAAAGGCAAACAAAACCAATTTCCCACCTACTCGTAATCTAAAGGGGAACAGAGAACTAGCTTCGCCTACATCTGGTCCGCATAGTTGCGTACTTATAAATTATATGAATTAAATGGTACAAGTAAAAATTTTCTTTTTTATTCAAGTCTGAAATTTTGCAGAAACTGTTCTTATAAAGGTTGAAATTTTTCTGAAAATTTTGAAATTCGTCCACAGATTTCTCGTAGAAATAAGATTCAACATATCACTTCTTTTTCTCGTAATAGAGCCCCAGCTGAAAGTTCGCAACTTTTTTACGAATAATTGATTTATGTGTCAAGATAATTTAAGATATAATATACAATGTACACAATTTCTAAAAATAACACCGAATAGCTAACGATCAAATTTGTGTTAAAATTTTGTAAATGCTGTAATCCTGGTAATTTTGAGTTTTGTTAAAAAAGGCAGTAGGATAAATTTTTCGTATTTTAAATACTATGAACATCTGTATCTAGAATTTTTGAATTGAAAAAAAAAGTTGTTTAAAAATATCCCAAATGCGCTAACTTTTTGAATCTGTATCCCAAATAAGTGGCTAACAAACTTAAACTTTAGTTTAGGACAATAAAAGAGTGGAGCGAAGGCCAATCTAATAGATTAATTGTTTCAAAAGTAATTTTGTACACAGATTTACATACATACGTACATACATACAGACAGACAGAGAGACATACAGACAGGCAGATAAATTCGTAAAAACCTGTTTTTCGGAATTAGGGAGTCTCAAAACGTAAGCATTTTGCAAAAACTAGGGGGGTCAAATTGACACAAATCTAATACCTTCTCTGATGAGATTGTAAAAAGATCCTCCTTTAAAAAAAAATCATAAGAAAAATCCCTGTACAAAAATAAAAAGAGTTTTATCGTCCTTTCATTGTCGTTTCCACCTGCTCAATTTTTCTTACCTTCACCTACGGTCCCGTCTGTTGGATTTTGCACTTCAAAAGCTGTGAAGCCTTTTTCTTCATATTTTGCACCGTTTGGTGTAAATTTTAAATAATATGATGTCAAGTTTCGGGAAATTCTAATACTTTTTCAGTCATCAGTGATGAGAATGTAATAAATAATCACAAATTTTTATTCCTTCTTTGGATGAATAACTTTTCTATTAATTCGTTTGCGTACCTCTTCTCGTTTTTATGGAAATTCGTAGCTCTTTTTCGGGTTAAAAATTTTTGGTGAATTATTTTTTTTTTCGTAACTTGTGTCTTTTTTTCACATTTTTTTTAGTTTCTATATTATTTTTCACAAATAATAAAAAAGTCACGAGTTCTTTCAATAAGTGATTATTAACTAATTTGTTGATCTTATTTGGGATCACAATTTCCGTAATTCACCTTTTTTCGTTCCCTGCATAGTTTTATCACAAAATTGAATTTTTTATTTTTCATGACTTTTTCCGCAATTAAAATTTGAATTTTCGATTTCCTAGAAAGATCCAAAAATTTTTTACTATAATCTTGTAGGGCTTTTACAAATTCACTTTTTTCTTGTAATGACTTTCTTCATACCGTGCGCTGTTTGGCTTAAAATGTTGATTTTCGATTGATATAAACAAATTTGAAAATGCTATAACTCTCGCAATGTTCTTTTTATCGAAAAATTTTATTATGATGAATTCTTTGCATTTTGTAATAGTATGAATATCCGTATATAGAAATTCCAAATTCAGAAAAAAAGGGATTGCAAAAATTTCCAAAATGTGCTCACTTTTTGAATTTTTAACCAAAATAGCGGGTTAAGGAACTCATCCTAGTTAGGACCTAACAAAGTGTGTCAAAGGTATATTTTATCCGTTCATTTTTTCGGGAGTTGTCGTGTTTACGGACGAACGGACGGACATACAGACAGACTCCATCTTAAAAACTGGATTTTCGGATTCAGAGCGTCCCGAATCGTGGAAATTCGTCGGAAAACTGCAGTGTCAAATTTCAGATAATTCTAATACTGTTTTAATCTTTTTTGTCCAAAAATTTTTTTGTAAGGAATTGTTTCTGAGGAGATCTTTTTAAAATTTACAATAGTAGCATTTTATGGTGGATGTACAAATTTGTTCGTTGGATCTTTGGCTTTATTTTCAGGAATTCTACACTTAAATTGATTTTTGGACGTTAAATAGGATTTTAAATTTGATTTTATTACACTTTAAATTTCTTGGATTTTAATTTTTTACGTGTACATATGTGCGTGTTGTTTGTGTGTGTGCATATAAACATACTTATGATGCATTTAGTACTAACTGGAAGCTTGATTTAATTTAAATGCATTCTCGTTTGAAAAATCAGGTGGCTCAGAAAAAAAGTTTTCTTTAATTTTAGGAATAAAAATAATATTATCAGTCTTGTCTTACGGACAGAGAAACCTTTTTTTGAAAGTAAAAAGTTTGAAACTTGTTTATATTTTCTGCAGTTCTTCTGTTTCCAAATTTTAAAGTTAGTAAATAGTCTTTAAATGTAGTTATTATCTTATAAAATTTGTTCTTTGAAAAAAATTGACGATTTCAATCATAAGAAGCTTCCGTTTAATATTCTTAAAAAAATGTTTGTTATAAATTATGAAATTCTTGCTCGTCATTTTAGGCGAGGTTAGCTGATTGTAAAGTCAAGTAAAAATTGAAGCCTTGAAAAAGATAACGTTAGATCAAAAAATATACATTTGGAAAAAAAATTTCTGAGTCGGTATCATTCACACAAGAAATTTTCTGTTCTATTTCATAGTTCTGAATATGTTAGCGCATACACAATGGCATATCACGGAGCATACCAGTTTATGCTCATCATTTATACAAAAAATGTAGCAAAACAAATTCTTTTTGATCAAACGCTATCTCTCTCGAAGCTTCAGTTGTTGAAAACATGATTAGAATTCATTGTTCAAATTTTCAATATCCACACTATATTCACACAGAATAAAGGATCTTTTTCAAAGTCAAGTTTCCCGTTGACCGTTGCACAAATGAAGTTACAAATATCAATTTTTTTCAAAAACGGGCACATGATACCAAAATGTCTTTTTGTCCTGTAACCAGTAATTTACTCATATTTGTTGTAATGAATTTGTGTTAACTTACAGATTTTTTTTGAACTCACTAAAATTTACTTGATTGTCTAGAATTCCATACATTTCTCTTATATTTAGTTATAGTCTCTCAAGTCATCATGAACTTCCTCTAATTATCTTAAATTTACTACAGAGCTTAATATTTCTATTTTGTTTTACCATTATTTCTCTAGAACCCTTTGAATTATCGCAAAAACAAGCTAGCCTTTAGATTCAGAATTTTAAAGCTCACCGAAAAAATTACTTAAAAAAAGATGCTTTTGATTTTAAGAATAAATATATCATTCGTTCCTAACCAGTGATTATTTAAAATTGTTAAAAACATAACATATTAGTGTACAATAACTTGGTAAAGGTCAGTTTTTTTTTTTTTAAATAGGTGCAGATGAATTTCCTGAATACGTTAAAGAATTCATGATTTGTGTAAATGCTTTGTACGAGTATCATGGAATAATGCATGAGTTGGCAGCAGGTATCGAAGAAATCAAAGTTGATGAGCCCCTAAAAAGGATGTACCTTGAGAACGGTGGGCCGAGGAAAACCAACAGCTTTATGGTTTCTATAGAATTGCCAAATAATCAACATTATATTACTGAAAAAGATAAACTGAAAGGGGGAACTCGTACTCACGTTTACGCTGACCTTCTGATCTTAAAGATCGCTTACGTACGCTTTAAAGGGAATCAAAAATATATAAATGAGAGTTTTAGCCCATACGCACCTTCTCAAGCGACTGATGCAGATCGTGCTCCAGGACGTTACGGTCGGCTTTTTTTAAAATATCCGGATGGCCGTATATTTACAGCCTTGTTGAAACCAGCAATCTCTCCTGAATCCCCTACTTCGTCATCCAGATCCCCTTCACCGACATCCAGATCCTCTTTTTGGTCATTTACACAACCTTTACTGAAAAGAATGAAGTTTTAGGTCACGCTTATCAGCTGAGACAAATTAATTTTTTTATGACGTAAAAAAAGACAATAAAATATGAGGCTACAGTAAATGTCTCCTTTTTACTTATCTTCGAACCGCCTGAAGTAAATCTTTGTTAAAGCGGGATTATACGGACTGGTCGTTCAAAGTTATTATTTAAGTGATTGTTTGTTTGATTACGGCCATAGTTTTTGTATATTCATGAAATTATATAGTTAACAGAAGTTAATACATGTATCTTTGAAAAATTATTGTATTCGATCGTATAAATAAATAAACTTTTCACTCAAAAAAATAAAAGTACCTTTTTCCCGGAAGATGGTGTAGTGACATTATAAGAAAAAACGACAAATTTCTCTGTCTGTATCCTGTAGTCGCTTGCAGACACACTTTTCTAACGATTAACAGTTCTAGCGTAATCCATAAAAAATTCTTTAAAAAAAGTAAAAATAGAATTTACCGGCAAAACCGGTTTTTGTTTTGCTCGTAAAAAATGTTATTTAAAATTAAAAATTCTGCTGTGTTGAAAAAATATGCGAGCTATACATACAAATGGTAGCAGAAAAATATTTTTATGTCAAAATATTTGAAAATATACTTTAAACATTTTCTTTCTAAGATGGATCGTTTATATTTTAATCGTAATAAGCCTTTTAAAAAAATGAAAAAATTAAATTTTGAGGTAAAGAACTATAAGATATACGTAAAATAGTCTAAAACAAATTGTTACTTTTAAAAAGACCTACAAAATCACTCGCTATTGAAAAATTAAAAATCCATAATTTCAACCAAACAACGGGTGGCATGAACAAAGTGTAAAAAAGAAAATTTCTGAATTTAAAAAGAATTTAAGAGCTGGCGGTAAAGATTATTAGACAAAACTAATCACTGTTCATTTAAAGATCTAGAATGCTATTGGAATACGAAAATTCGAGTAATCAGCCTAATAACGTCAGATTCAAAACAAATTTTATTTCAAAGGTCTAAAAAATGTCTTTTGACTCATGTACGTATTTCTTGCGAATTCGCAAAAACTTTTTACTGAAAATTATCTTTTAAGTTAAAAATTTTGTTATTTGGTTGCAAAATTTAACAATTTCCTAAAAACAATTTCCTTAAACTTAACTGTTTTGTTAAAACTTCATCTATTTTTTTTAAATTCAACTATTCGTAGAACGTTCACCTTTTGTTTAAAATTTATATTTAATTACTAATAATTCAACTCAAATTTTTTTTTGATGAAAATGATTTTTTTCCTAAAATTGTTCTTTTTGGTTTAAATGTTTATCCTTATTAGTAGAATATTGCATCTTTTTGTGTTATGCTTGTGTGTTAAAAACCCAACTACTAAGAAGAAAAAACTGTTTGGTTGAAAATTCAACTATTTTTTGAAAATTTGTCATTCTTATTTTAAAGCTCACCTGCTTTATCAATAAATACATGTGGCTTATATAAAAATGTAACTGTTTGTCTGGTAGTATACCCTGTGAAGAAGTATGGATGGTAATACGAGAAAAATTGCTGAAGATGTTAGCTGTCCCTTGCTAAGAAAACTGCAAAGCACTGTTTCAATATGATGCAATCACCGCCTTAATGCTGGAAGGCAAGTTTTACAGTTCGAAATGATGCTGCATTTAGGACCTGGTTCCTGTATCCACCGGATTAGCCAAATTTCACACATCAATCAAAAAGCCGGATCAATAATGATAATGCAACTGAAAGTATTGATTCTACGAATATTTTCTTGAGCAACACAATACTCTAAGATTTTATAAACGTTTGGAATTTATGTTTTGACCACGATTATTTCTATCACATTATAGGTTAAAATTGTCTCTTTTAAAATGACGCTCAGCCTTTTTTCTTTAATGAAACAGAAATTTAATTTTACATCAAGTAAATATTTAATTAAACCCATTTATATAGTGAAGAAGTAGTTCAGTTTATTTCAAATTTCATTCGTTATTCTTCTGTACGGAGGTAAATTATAAGAAACATCGTTGGTTTAAATTCTGCATCCAAATATCGCTTACTCTCAGTGGTGAACAATCATAAAAGTGGTTTGGCTGCATGTTGAATGTTACATTTTAATATTAGGTAGAAGTTTCTAGAAGCTTTGCGAATCCTCTAGCTCATTTAGGCTAAATATTTTTCTAGAAATTACGATAACTGTTTGCTGACTACTTGAAAAATTCTAGAAAATTTAACGATAAACATTCTTAGGGATTTGTAGAAACTTATGGAGTTTAGGTCAGTTTCTGATCCCACGAGCACCAACTATGTGAAATGATTTTAGCGGACTCGGTCGGAAAAAGAGTTAGTCACTTTATAAACTGGATTGCAGATTCGTCTCAGTGATCTACCTTAGAGACCGAGTAAACGACTCTCGGTAAATTACGGGTAACTCTTGTACCAGGTGACTATCTTCAGAACCTGTCTTGTTGTACTACTATTCTCATCTTTTGATATTGATGTATTAATTTTATTCAATAAGATACGGAATGACATTCTTAAATTAAAAATTAAAAAGAATTAAACTGAAAAAAGTTGACTCTTTAATTAAAAGATAAATCATCGAATTTTTGTTGTCACAACATTGAAAATGTTACTATATCATCTAAAGGAACTTATTAATAATTTCTTTAATTTTACATGAAAAAATTAAAGTCTTAAAATAGATATAAATAATTATATAACATTTATTTTGATAAAAATAAAACATTAACGACATAAAAGTAAAAGGTTTCAGGCATGTGACCTTATTTAAATAATTAATTTAATTCGTTGAAAGCAACAAAATCATATCAATTGAGATTATCATTTTTAAGTTTCAGCAACAGTTTATTGAAACAAGATCATTTTTAATAACTAGATAAGAGGGGATAGAAAGATGAAACTTCAATAAAAACAAAACTATTGTTGCCATAATTATTTCTCGTAAGTTTTCAACTTCTTTCATTATATGTCATCGGGGGCAAACAAAGAGCAAAAAAATAGCAACTAACAGTGGTTTCTGAATTTTATTATTTAAAATGCTCTAAATATACATATATGAACTTCGCCGCATACGTTTACGTTTAAGAGTGGATTTTGAAATAAAATTTAAGAAGAGGGAAATTTTGAATTTTGAAGTAATTAATTTGGAGCACTAAATCATATTTACATTTTTCCAGGTGGGTTTCCCACTTTCAAACCGCTTTTGATCACATGAGGTAGGTGTGTACAAGTTAGGGGTTGTTTTTTGAAAAACGTTATATATTTCATCAGAGAGAAAAAAGCAAAAAAATCTCGCCTAATCGTTCATCTCATTATAATAATTTTTAGTGAGTTTTCATAAATGGCGGCGCTGAGTGGAAATCGTGCTCGTGCCGCCAAACTTTGCTCGGAAATTTAGAGAGCAAACAATTTTTTCTTTTAGCATATAAGTAGCAAAAAAAGCGAAAAAATATGGCTTATTCCATTTTTTTATTTGCCTTTGTTGCGGCGCTGAGTGGGCGGTACCTGTAATATAATGTATTATTCAAAACTAATTTTCGAGGCAGAACTACTTTTATCAGCAACCATAAGTGATAGTTATTGGAAAATGTATAATTTGAATAAAACAGCGCTGGGCAGTTAGTACTGTAATACCGCTTTACGTTCGTTTCAAATTCTATGCTAGCTATAAGTGGAAGAAAATATTGTAGAAATGCAACTTCATCTTAAAACAAGACTTTTACATTATTTTCAATTATATACATAATCTCTTCGATAATGATATTCCCTAAATTCGCACTTTTTATAGCTGACAATTGAAATGACAGTTGTATATGAGAATAATATGCAACATAAATTTGTTTGCATATCAATTAAAGTTTTTATTGCAAATAATAAGAAGCATTCTATGACATTTAAAAGTGGAACTAACGTAAGGGTTGTTTACCATCTTATAATTAGACGGGCGAATTCTAGATTCTTGCACGACAGGTTTCCTTATAAGTGAAAAGTTGACAGAAAGTGAATGCTTTTAGAAAAAAACCGCCAAATTCTAGCGATGCTCTAGAAAAATAAATATAAACACTTAATCATAATAAGAAGGTAGTAGTTTATGTACTAACAAAATTTTATTTGAAAAACGGCAGAAAATCATAATTAGCTTTAAAAACTCTCAAGAATCATGATTTCAGTTATGCGGATTTTTGGATCCTATAAAACAAACTTTTGAGAGTGAAATTTAAAAAATAATATTGCTTTCGTATTCTATAGCAAATTTTAAATAGAAATTTTAAATTTCAACTCGATTGACCTGATATTGACGTGTTCTGAATGAAATTTACAGAAGCGTCTTTTTTTTATTAGAAACACGTCTTTAACTTTATGGAGCTTACGGAACCCTTGCTTATCATTTTTAAGAAATTTATTTATTTTGTTGTGAATTCAAATTTGGTAAAGGTATGCCTGCCGATTCGCGAGAAAAAAATTGGACCAACTGCATACCCACAATTCGAATGGTCAACCCATCTGGATGAAATAATTAAAAACAATGAATTATACTTTTAAATCACTGCATTCAAGTTTTCTCACAAATTAGGTTGAGAGTAGTCGTAAACAAATTTGAAGTCAGCAGCTCAGTTTACTTTTCTAAATGTCAGGAATGGAGAATTGTCATGTCATTCAAAAGCCAATCTTGGCTTGAATAACAATGAGTACGAGATTTTCGAGATGTTTCAGCACACCAATTTTTCAGATAGAAACAAATTTTTAGTTCTTTAATTTCCTTAACTTTGAATCGATTAAATAACAAAGTTTAAAGAAAACAGATTTTATTTAAACATTAATTATTATCTTTGGAATGAGGCTTATGAGATACCTGTATATAAACAGTAGAATGATTCATGAACAGAAAATGTATTGATGTAGAACACTTTTTTATGAATTTTTGACCCATTTATTTATGATATATAACATTGGTTTATCCTTTTTTGCATCCTCATAATATTTTTCACCTAATCATTATCATTCTTAATTAAATAACTTCCGTCACACATATTCCAAAGTTTAATAGTTCTGAAGGTTTCATATCGTTCTATAAATAGTATATCTAGCCAGTAAGGAAACTTTGAGGTCCGCGTTTAATGTTTCTCCATTCCCTCCATAAACTATGAAAAAAAAATAAAACGTTCTTTGGTGCCTATTGGACCAGCGCTTACGAAAAATAACGAAAAATAACGAATCAAATTTGCAAGATTTCAACTATCCCCACTAGAGAAGCTGTTCTACAGGATACGGCCTAGTATATATAGTTGAATTTTTCATCCGAAATTCGAGTAGGATTATTCTTCAGTTGTCTACCATTGAGTCTTCTAAAAAAGAATGAAGATTGTTACGGCAATTGTAATATTTACCTTCGCTCGTTTCCTCGATTTTATACGTAAGTTTAATATGATATATTAATTATTTATCGGAAATTTAACTCACTTATTGTCAAACAACTTTAATCTTTCAAGAGCTTTTAATTTGAATTTTTTAGTTATTGAAAAATTTAGTGGATATTGATGGATTTTCGTAAATAATCATGGACATTTGTCGATTTTAGAATTATAATTTTATGCAAAAGAAAACTTAAAAAAATTCGCAATTGAAAAAAGATGTCCATGCCATCTCAATTTTTGGCTCATTAAAAAGTCAACCAAAATCAACATTCCACAGATTCAAAAGCTGTTCATGAGCAGGGAACTAGCTTCGCCTGCATGTGGTCCGCATAGTGGCTAACTTATAATTTATATGAATTAAATAACACAAGTAAAATTTTTCTTTATCATTCAAGGCGGAAATTTTCAGAAACTGTTCTTTAAAAGTTCAAATTTTTTGTGAAAATTTCGAAATTCGTTCACAGATTTCTCGTACAAATAAGATTCAAAATTTCACTACTTTTTCTCGTAGTGGAGGTTAACCTAAAAGTTCGCGACTTTTTTTACACATATGTTTTTTAAGATATAATATACAATTTATACAATTACTAAAAATAAAACCAAGAAGCCAACGACCAAATTTGTAAAACCACCATAAATTTCTCCTATTGTAATTTCAAAAATCTTCCCGCTGTGCGGGTACTATCTAATAGCTTCAAGCTCGATAGTATATTTATCTCGCGCTTTGCGCGCGATAATGTATTTACCTTGCGCTCCGCGTTCAGTCTCTGTATATACCCCACACTTTTGCACAGACTAATGGTCAAAGCATCGACAACAGTAGTTTGGTGATTGTGAATTCTCCTATGTTAAAGCTCCTTTGGCTTTAACGAACATATTCTCATCACGTATCTCGTGCTTCGCACTCGAATCTGTCCCTTAAATTGTATGTCATTTCCATAAATGTATATTATTACAATGCATAACATGAATTAGTATCAAACCAGACGTAGTGTAATTGTCTTATCTAAAGCAACGCGCATTCTTAAAAAAAACTTTTGTTAATAAAAAATGTAATTTTTGGATTTTCCATTATTTTCTTCTTTTTCAAGAAAAGTCAAAAAGTTGTAATTATAATCTTGTAAGGCATTAGAAAATCAAAATTTTTATTCTCTTGCCTTGTTCCTTTTAATGTGTTTTCTGAAATATTGTAAATGCTATAATTCTGGTAATTTTTGGTTTTGTGAAAAAGGCAATAGGATAAATTGTTCGTATTTTTGAATACTATGAACATCCGTACAGAGAATTTTTGAATTCTGAAAAAGGTGGTCTCAAAAATATCCAAAATGCGCTGACTTTTTGAATTTGTATTCAAAATGGCTGGCTAACAAACTTAGCCTTTAGTTTAGGACAATAAAAGAGTGTACTAAAGGCCATTCTAATAGATTAATTTTTTCCAAATTATCGTGCACACAGATATACATGCACATGTTCAAACATACACACGGAGAAAAATGGATGTTCAAATGTAACATCTACATGTTCAGGATTAACATATTTTATGTTTAACTATAAGACAGCAATCTAGATTTTCAAAGTTAACATCTGTAGATATTAAAAAGTGAGCACCCAAAATGTTGAACTGAATTATCCGAGATATTACATGTATGATTATGTAAAATAACGTCTGTAAATATTTGAGTTTACTTATTTCTGTACATTCAAGAAATTAATTAATAACCTATTTGTAAATTTAAAATAAACTTTAATGTTCGTACATGAACGAAAAACAGATAAAGG
>JAAAKG020066682.1:0-41481 GCA_010014905.2 Druon quercuslanigerum
ATAAAAAAAGTCATTTAACTGTTTGTGTTAGTATACCTTTCATTGTGACCCCCCCCCCCTCCCGCCAAAGAAGTTACGTATTTTTTGAATGGCCTCTTACGTAATATTTGAACTGTCACATCAATCTTACTCTATGTTATGAGTATTAGTCTGGGTAAAGATCTCGGTGGATAGATAAAAATTATTTGACTTAGAGGAAAGATTTCGCAATAGATATTCTTGTTTATGTAATAGTATATATGTCACTACCAAAGCAAATATTTCATGCACAGAAAAGAATGTATAATCTATCAATAAAATATGGTTGCAAATATGCACGATACAATACAGACTTGATATGAGTCAGATGATTTTAAATAACACCCTATTTTGACGAATTATCGCCGTTTATAGAATAATTTTTGTGGATATTAATTTAATATTTTGATAATTTGTAACTTTTTAGATTAAATATTTAGAAATTAATCTGCTAAAAAACTTATCTGGACAAATTTAAGCTTTACGATTGATCGACTTTACATTTGGAGCATTGGAACTTAAACATCGAAAAAACATTTAATGTGAATTGTCCGAAAGCCATCAGACGGAATCAACAGAGAGGGCTATGAATAATTAAGTTGGCCGATTGCATATCTAAAACAAGCTAAAAGTCTTATTTGTAAATGGATCTAATATTATTTATTTGTTAAAATTAGCTTTCAGAAGTGCACTGAAATAACCAAATTTTTGAAAATTTATTTAAATATTTGAAAGATTTCCAGGGCTTCAAAGGTTATAGAACAATTATCAGTGATTTTCAACCGCTGAATTCAACCATAAGCTGAAATATGCAAAGGAGTAAGTCCAAACGATTATTTATAAAAATATTCTCTATTTTTCATGTCTTCCTGAAAAGAAGTTCGCGGATTCCGGATTCCAACGTGCCATATGGACGAATCCTTACGTAAAATTTAATAACCTTATTATTCTCATTTATTTTGTGCAAGCAATTAACGCCTCGGCTAAGATAACAAAGTTTGAGCAAAGATTCCAGCTAATTAGGTTTTCGTCAAATCAACCTTATCTTTTTCCAGACTATTGTTATATTAAATATTTTAATTTTTTATGTTTTTTTAATTACTTGCGTCATAATTTTCTAAAAAAAGTTATTCTTTATTATTTTAGTCAGTCGTTTGGTTGTCGATTTAAGTTCATAATGGCATTGCTACCTGAAGATATTGCTTTAATTTCTTTCGAGTGCAACCCTATGATTCTCTAATACAGGCGCACCAAAAAATTTGTTTCCTGAGGCGACGCTACTCCGCTTCTTGCTGACAGGTACATTAGGCTATATGACAAATGGAAATAAAAATTCAGGTATAAATGATAACAATACATTTAGATATGTATGTGTTACGAACGCTAAAACTATTTGGCGTAACATAACTGCAACATTAAAAATGATTCGCCGAAAAACCCGTTTGGAAGTATTTGTGCCTCCGAGATTATGGATGTAATTAAGAATTTCAAGAATCATAGGCAAAACATGGTCAAAACTACTTATTCAAAGGGTGATAAATATAACAAAAGACAAGATTTGGAAGGTCTAACGTGAATTGATGTGACGCAAATCTTGCACGATTCAGATATTTAGCTGAAGACAGATTATAGAAAAATCTTTAAGAGTAAACAAAAAAGATCTTTGTGGATAGTAAGAGTGAAAAGATAATTGATTGACAGTATTAAAATAATAGTAAATAAGTTCTTTTTTTAATAAAATGATGAAATAAAAACATAAAAAATTAAATTCATTGCGATAACAATAAGTTTTGGCCGAGATAGCGTTGATTCGATGAAAATTTGAATAGCTGAAATGTTTTCTCAAACTTTGTCACCGTATGTATTGATATAATGCTTTATCTAGCATAGTTTGCTTAATTAAATCATATTAAATGGAATAGTGCAAAGTACCTTGAGAAACATATTTGGGCTCAAATATCTTGTTTAAATAAAATTATTTCTTTTATTCATCGTTACCTGCAGCGAAGTTTATTATTAGTTGGAATAAGTAATAATAATTAAGTCATCCAATTTTTACGTGAGAGTCTGTCAATATAGCAGCTTAAAAATGACGTAGAAGTTCATGTGGACACGTGTTCGCCTGAAACTGTCAGCTTCTGTTGAGGAAGTAATAAAATATCAAAAATATCTTTACAAATTTTTTTGGGACTTTCTTCTTTCTATCATTCAGATTATTTTTTTATTAAACCAATTTTTCAGTCTAATCCTCGCTTCCTAAAACTTCCTTACTTTGTATGCAGTCTCTAAAATGTCCAGATCTAATTCAGCGTTTTTTTTCAAAAATACTGCAAAAAGCGTTTTTTATAATTAATTATAATCTTATTTTTAAAAAAATCTATTCATCAGACAAAATTTTTGTGTGGATAATGAGCGAATCTAGAATGTATTAAACTTAAAGAAAGTGTCCGCTTTGACACTTTCGCCTACGATATAAAAAACTGTAAAACAATATAACCCTGACATAAACTCTATTCAATATTAATATTCAAAGGATGTGTTTTAATAAAAAATAACTTTTAAAAAATACGTCGTGGAAGCAATACATAACAAAACAAAAACCCTTCTAAAAGACTGATCGCCTGCCCAATAAACTCATTAACTTACAACTTTTATTGGACTTTGGCGAAATTTTTGATGATGTAGATGCTGTGAAAAATTTAGGCATATTTTCTTTTTTTTCAAAAGAATTATTTAAGAGATGGAAAATAATTGCAAACAAATATTGGTCTTTACAAAAATTTTGGATATGGACAGAAATTACTGCATTGTTTTTTTTCGTAGCCAAAAGGGCATAAATGCAAACATTTTGCGAAGCAAAAAGAATTACCGCTAAAGTTTAAAATTAAAAAAGAACATTCAGCATAGTAAAAGGGTATCAGAACATAAATTCAACATTTGGAAAGGACAGGACTCAATTAAGTCATTAATTTTGTACATAATTATTTTCAAAAATGGGTTTTGAATCAAATTTGTGCCACAGTACAATAAAAAGTATGCTCTGTTATAAGTTAATATTTTTAAAACTATTTTTGGAAAAAATTATAAATTATGGAGAACTTTGACTTGTTTAGAAATTGATCAATTTTTCTAGAAAGTACAGACCTGTTCACAAATGCCTTGGAAATGCGATGAAAATTGAGTAAATGTTACTCCAAAAATTCTTTGGCAAAATTGATTCGATAATATCCTTCTTCAGAAACTTCTTTAAGTCTAAAGAAAATACATTTTTTAGGTACTACTACTCTTGTCAAAGTGTTAACTTTTGCGTAAATTGTGTCCATCTTCTTATTTCAAAATATTGCAGAGTGTAATAAAAAGTACTTTTTTCAAAAAATCTTTTGAAAGATTAACTTAAATCTCCGCAGAATTTTTAAAAGAATCAGTTTCAATAAGGTAAATAAGAATTTTGAAAAATTTGCATACCAAACTGTTGAAAAAAAAAATTTGTCAGCATAAGTAATAAAACACATTGCAGGCAGAAAATGTATTTGCTGAAAAAATTTCTGAGAAAAACGTTATTAGAAAAAAATGGTTGAAAAAATATTATGCGAAAAATGTTAAAAGCTACCATTTTTGGAAAAAAAGAATAATAAAAACAAATGGTTTAAAAAAAATATGAACGTTTCTGCTTTTTTGGAATCACAAATTTGGTCGCTTATGTCCTTTCGCTGTGCCAACCAGTGTCACTTATCTCCTTCTTGAATTCCACCCAGGATCTAAAAAAGAAACATGAAAAAATTCTAAAAAGCATTAAACACGTAGGTTTTAGAAAAAAAAACTTCTGTCCATTGTTAAAATTTTTTCAACCTTAGTATTCAACAGTTAAACTTGATACGAGCCGGGTAAGGACTGTTCCGGCTCGTTGAAGAAAGGTGAGCGTGCGCTTCAGTAAAGATCTCTTGTCAGAGCGTGTGTCTGTAGTGTCACCGTCCGGGATGAACTCGTGGCTGGAGAGAGCCGGTATAAAGGAAACCGTAACTCATCTGGGCGCTGACTCGGCGTTCCGCTGGGTGCCTCGGGTTTGCTGCAAGGGCTGGTTCCAAGGGAACCGTTAGCCGTTGTAGGGAGCCGGTCTCGAAAAAACCGTGACTCGTCGGGGCTCCTGACGCTGAGCTCGCAGGCATTCATCGGGTTTGTCGCAAGGGCCGGTTCCAAGGGATCCGTGACCCGTTGTAGTGAGCCGGTCTCGAAGAAACCGTGACTCCTGGAAACTCCTTAGGTTGAACGAGCAGGCAGAGATGCTCGAACAGGCAGCGTCCGGTTGTTCCGTTGCAGGAACTCGTCCAGAGTCTTCATTGACCGTTGCTCTTTTCGTCGCCTGCAGTCCGTCCATAGGCAACGGGATCCTAGGTAGTTGACGGTTCAGGAAATGAGTGAGCCGGTCTGAAGGAAGCGTGGCTTTGGAGAGTGGGCCGTTCTCAGGAAAACCGTGACCCGGAGGGTTGGAGTGAGCCGGTCTCAAGGAAACCGTCACTCAGGGATAGGCCGGTCTCAGGGAAACCGTGGCCCGGGAAATTTGGAGTGAGTTGGTCTCGGAGAAACCGTGACTCAAAGGATGGGCCGGTCTTGGGGAAAACCGTGACCCGGGAAGGTTGGAGTGAGCCGGTCTCAGAGAAACCGTGACTCAAGGATGGGCCGGTCTCGGGGAAACCGTGACCCAGGAAGGTTGGAGCAAGCCGGTCTCAGAGAAAGCGTGACTCATCGGTCGAGTCGTCCGAGTTAACTTCATAGTCACCGCAAGGCTGGATGACTGAGTCCCTTTCTGGAGTAGGAGGTGATGATTCTATAGGTGAGGGATGTTGAGCGGTAGGATAGTTGATTTGGAAGCAAGAATAAGAAGGGATAAATACGATTGACCAGATGGTAGGCTTCGAGATGATTTCCGGCCGTGGGACGCTGTGTACACTCGACGAGTTCCGTATGGCGGAAGCACGTCGTCGTTCCCGAGTTTTTTGACCGGTGCGGGAGCTCTTACCAATTCTTCCGGTCATGGATGGATCAGGTTAGGATGGTGTGAGAGAAAAAGAAAAAAAAAAGGTTGCTTGGAAAAGGAGGCGTTTATTCTAAAACTCAGGCTCTTACAAAAGGAAGTAGGATGTTCTGTACTAGGTCTAACTAGTAGCAGAGATAGAGCGAAAGTCGTGACTTCGAGTCTGACCCCGCCGTATTTATGGAGAGCTCCCCATTCTGGAGCTCTCACGCTACGCTCGCGGTGGAGGGGCGTCGCTGCCGCCTCGAGTGCTCCCTCTTCTCGGTTGAATCGAAGTTTTTGTCGCATTTACAAACTATTTGTAAATTAAAATAATATTAACAAATTCCGTCCTCAGAATAAAATTGATCACAATGAAAAATATAAACTATACAACTTCACACAAGAGTAAAATGAGGACAGAAAGAGACAAAATTAAACGTGTCAGACTAAAATAGGACGAGATTATTACGTAATATACAAACAAAAGCGTGAAAAGATAAATTAAAAGATAAAATTAAAGCATAATATAAAAGTATAATACAAAAGATGAATTGACAGAAATTCAAAATTGAATAATAAAAAAACAAGGTAGATTAAAACAAAGACTAAAACGTAAATTACAATCGAAATTAAGGAGGGAGAGACTAACTTAACATAAGATAAAATGGATGGAATAAATCTTATTATTTAAAACCATTTTTCACTCTTATTCTTCGCTACTGGGTAAAATAAATAATGTTTAAATTTTGAAAAAAAAGAAGTTACGGCTTTAAATATGTATTAAAATATTACGCCTTGGCCACCGCTGGCCAGTTTTCTCTGGGCGAGGGAGAGAGAGAGCGTTTGGAGTAGGATAGCGAACAACCGAGCGTGGTTAGTCAGGCGACTCTTTCTTCCAGCCCAGAGTACGTAACCTAGACAATGGCTAAGCGAGGTCGTTAAAGGGCCATTAGAAAGAAATTTGTCGCAGAATGTTTTCCCCGACTTGAGTTTCTTTTGAAAACTCAAGTGAGTGACTCACTCTAGGTAAATTGCTTTTTTTTCTCCAGCGATTGAGTCACGTTAAAAATTTGTTTCCAGTGGTTCCCATTTATAGGGCCCCGTGGCCTATATAAAACTTTTAATACATTTTACTAAAAATAGAACATACGGACAATACCGTTTGCGAGTTTTCTTATATATGATGTCACACGGCCTTCTAATCTTGAATGTCAAGAGTTGGCAGTTGATTTTTTTCTAATATTTGATGTTCAAAAACTGCAAAAAAGGACGTTTTTATAATAATTTATAAGACCCAAAAACTCTTTTGCGTATTTTAATTAATCGGTTTTCATGAATTATTTTGAATCAAAATTTCTGATGAAATCCTTATCTGCCAAAAGAAAAGAAAAAAATACGTTTCACCTCCTTAGATCTTTCAAATCCTTCAACGCCCCTTCAAAGACTTGAAAACTGTACGAAATGTGTAAAAATCTTCGAAAATCTTAAAGATAATTTAAAACTCCTTAAAATTTCTTTAAGATTTAAAAAATATTTTGAAACTTTAAAAACGTCTAAAGCCTTTAAAATTCCTGGGAATTGCTGATATCCTGAAAAATCTTATAAAATCCCTTAAAAACATTTAAAATATTTTTAAATTTTGGAAATGCTCTAAAATCCACTGGAATATTTTACAATATCCTAAAACCTTATAAATACTAAGAAATCGCGTCAAAACTTGCAACACTCCAGAAAATTCTCCTACAAAAAATATTATTCTAAATTTTTGAAATTATCTTGAAATCTTTAAAATTCTACAAGATGCAATACTTTTTATGGAATTCTTTGCAATTTAAAGAATTAATATCAAAAGTTTAACCAAATATTTTTCTGAGTTTATAGCGGCTCTTAGAGCTGTTCCGCAGGAATTTTACCAGGCCGGTTGCTGAATTTCATTTCACCTCTGAGCGCTAAAATTTACCAATAAATAATAATATGTAAATTCTTTAACCCTGCAATATTAAAAATCAATTTAATTTAATTATTCATAACCATCTATTTTGAGTTCATCTGATGCTTTTGGACTTATGTAATAAAATTTTTGTTTGAAATTTTAAGTTGCAATGCCCTTAATTTAAAGTTGATTAAACACAAAATCGCGTTAAATATTTTACTGTATTTAATAAGATATGTACTACGACATGGACTAAAATATATTTTGTTTAAATAAAGCCATTGTTTTCAATCCAAAGTTGTCACTACCGATGATTATATTAATTATATAGAGTAAGTAAAATGAATTTGTTCGTTCAAATATTGCGTAAAAAGCATTGCGTAGGTATATACAGAGTTCCAAAATCTTTTTCAGAATATTCGTTTGGTTTTATATTCGCAAAAAGCAATATTCGGCATAATGAAGATACTTATCGGAATTTTGGTAATCATACTGGGGGTTTTCCTGAACTCTGTTGGTAAATATATAATCTTATATCCTCGCATAAACTATATATCATTTTTCCGTGTGATTTGAAATGGATTCGATTTATAAATTTTGTTCTAATTGACAGAAATAATTACAGTTCACTTTTGCGTCACTCTTATTTATATTTTTAATTAATAAAACATTAAACTAATCAATCTCTTTTTCTTCTTACAGAATTGGGTACTCCGCTGGGAACAGGTTTTCCCTTTAGGCCAGGTTCGGCACCATGACCGGTTCGCGTTCCGGCTCCTTCCGGAAGTAGGCAGCCCGGAAGAGGGGGACGACCTGGGAGAACGCAGAGCGAAAGCACAAGCCAACTAGCAGCAGCACCAGGAGAACCACCATCCGCTTCCGAATCTACTAATAAAGAAACAGCTCAAGACATTGTTTACATCAAAGACCCTCAGCGTGGCTCAAAGATGCATCTGCACACGGTCTACATGTAAGATTAATAGGATCTAACAATATAATATTTGGAAGAACCAATGATGAAGACGTTCTTCCAATATTTAATAAAAAGCACGAGATAATCAGAATATACCTCAATCAGAATAACCTGGCAGTTACTATGAGCAGGACTGTAGCTCGCAGATGGGGTGTCTTTGAAAAATACGCTGATTTCTGCAAAACAGCTCGACTTATTAATTAAAGCCTAATTGATTACCCATAATCAGAATAAAGCTAATAATAAAACTAAAGTAACTGAGTTTCTTTTTTTACTCCTAAACCTCAAGTATTAGGATTTATGTTGGAAACAATAAGTTTTAAACCAAAACTCAAAAAAACTTCTAAATATCGTAACAATTCCTATTACAATCAATTCCAAACATATAATTATTGAACTATATGTCTTAAAAGATGTAGTCCCAAAAGCTTATTACTAAAAATTCAAGGCAAAAAAGTGTCTATACAAACTTCTTAAATTTTACAGCACCTAATCGTCTCTTTTAGAAGATGTAAGAAGACATAAACATTGTCCTGCAGTGAACTGTAACAAATCGACTCATTTTAAACTCCACTAAAATAAGAGAAATTCTGTTTGCTTATTTATCTGTTCCTTTGCCTGTAATTGTTTTAATGTTGAATTTTTTGAATGTGTCAAGGATCACGGGTTCTATGTTAACGAAACGTTATGCTAGAAGGATGATGTCAGTAGAGTATCTAGAAAAAGGTTTAGAGTCCTACAACAATTAAATAGAAGGAAAGAATCCTCTAACTCTTAATAGAATCCTAATAATCAAAAGTATAATCCTTCCTTTCTTTGATTATGGCTGCATTGTTTATGACGATATTACGAATGTGATGAATAACAACCTTGATCTAAGCTTGATAGCAAAGCAATAGCAAAATTAATACCTACTAATTCCATCTCTTCCAGTCTTTACGGACTCTCAAAAATCGACACGAAGAACATCTCCCTCCAGTCGATCTTCAGCGCAGTAAACTCACTAACTTCGTCTCAATAATATTTAGTTCTCTTTTAATGAACTGCTTTGCGAGCAAACTTCAGGAGGAGCAATGGGATCTACAACCTCACATGTCATAGCCAACATCTTGGCGAAATATCTTGAAACTAAATTCTTCAACAAATCCAAGCTTTAAACAGAATTTTTGTTTCGTTAGATTAACGACACTTTTGTCATCTGATGACACGGACTATATGAACTACCTAAGTTTTCCGATTTCATCAATCGATTACACCATAATATCCATTCACGATAGAAATGCAAAACAACAGGAAGTTGCATGGCCTAGATGGTCAATTTTACGAACGATCTGATAACCCGTTAGGGCATGGTTTCTACAGAAAACCCAACGAGTCAAACAAATAAGTACATTACTCCTCTCACCACCAGCCTTCCTAAAAACAGTCGCTCATCAACTTTTCTTTAGATAGAGCTTTCTCTATAACAGATAAACATAACTAAAAAGAATAATGACATATCTGTTAACAACTTCTAGTACAGAACGATGACATTAAAAAAAAATATAAAACAATAAGAAGGTACAATAAAAAAACCATATTTAAATCGTTATGTTTTACAAAACAACCTTCATCAAAAAAATACACATTATTTTTCCGAGAACACATAGAGAAGGAATGGAAATCTTGAAGCACCCTAATAACATAAATAGGGACAATGGATTTAATAGCAAAATTTTAGCGTAGATCTTAAGATCATGCATGTAAAATGCATGAGTGCCCTTGTGCTTTTGACTTGCAGACTTACCGCAAAAGTTCCTCTGGGAATGGCGAAGTGCTAGAGATAGTGGCAATCATGTGAGGCAAAAGAGGAGTGGACTCATGGAGTCGCCCTGAAAGACACACCTTTGAAAAGTGACCTTGTTATTTGTCCTACGATTTTTTCCAGATGAGATAGTAAATCTGGTTATCGAAAGTGGCATCAATCTCTCTATGCACCTTACGATTTGCGGATGAACCTTTAAGCTTTTCAAAAGACAGATGATGAGCATATGGGAGGACGAATCGAAAGCTTTTCGGGAAATGAATCCAGGCCATCGATAGGTCACGCTCGTAGGATGCTGCAATCTTTGCAGACACATCTATAGAAAAGCAGGTTCTACCAACATCCTGCTACGCTTTTCTTTGTGCTGCATTGTTCTTATATTTTTTATATAGTGTATTCTGATATGTGATTGCCTCTAATTATTTAAGTCAGTCAAATTGCCCATTTTCGGCAGGATTACTGTGCGCCATGTCACCATCTTAATACCACCTAGTCCCGGAGAAGAATAGTTCTTCATATCTCTTAATATTTTTTTCACCTCCTCGGTAGTGATGGTTGGACATTCTTCCTTAGGTGTTGTTATGAGGGTATCACAAAGCTCGTTCAAGCTATTTATGTTCTCTGAGTATTCGTCCGCTGTAGGCTTCTCTTAGCGTTAGATAGTATCCGTATTCTCTTAACAATATGCTGCCTGATGGTCAGCAGCTTTGACTTGTTAAGTCTGTGTTAACCGATCCGGAGTTCGTGCGCGAGCTTACGAACCTTGGCGGTAATATTCCTGCCAGATATTATATAGTCAATCACACACTGAATGCGGGATGCGTACTGTCTTGCAAAGCCTATCTTTATGGCAAGTTGATGAATTCGTCTTTTGGTCTCATGATCAACCGTTAATTTTATTTTACGGTTCGCATATGCCAAAGCTGTCGCTGCATTATACACGCAACAATTGATAGTCCAACGGTCGGATACTTCGGAAAATTATCCACGAAGCTCTTCATCCACTTGGGAGAAACCTGGATGTAGATGTTTTTCCGGATCATAAAGCATCGCTCGTCCTCTATCGGTTGTCTGGCCACGGTTGGTCTTGTCACCTATATTTCTCTATTTTTGGCTTGTTCTGGCTTTGGTAGATTATACTATTTCAAATTTAAAACATTCAAGGAAATTCTTTTAACTTACATAGTTACATGGTTAGAATTTTTTATGTCTATTGGAATTCATCGCAAATCACTGCAAATCCTCCCGTAAACACCCATCAAAATATTGACATTTTCCGAAATCCCTTGAAATCATTAAAAATACCCTAAAACGTTTTAAATCCTTTAAAATCGTCTCGTTTGGTTTTATAACGGTAATTTCTGGATCTAATATTAATTCTTTCTGCATGTTGAATATTTTAAAGTAAATCATTTTTGTCGATCATACATTATCTTTGCTAAGGCTAGTATAAATTAGATACAGTAATTAGGATTAATGTGGCTGTTAAAACATAAAGTAAGAGTTCTTTCATAAAATTACTAACTTCTTTCAATGTATGGGGGGAAGGTCACTATGAGCAGTATCCTGATGTGAAAAATACATATACGTATTATTACGTTCCAGCATCTTCTTCAGAATATTCTTTCGGTGAGATATTCAAGAAAGAGCAGTATTCGGAATAATGAAGATACTTATTGAAATGTTCGTCATCCTACTGGCGGTTGTCCTAAATTTTGTTGGTAAATTTAAAATGCTGTAACTTGTTATATTGTCAACTTGGTATAATTTAAGTCTTTCTCATTTTCTCCACTTACTTCTATTATTGCATATCATAACAATAATATTTCAGTAAAATGTTTATATCAAGAGTTAAAACATATAATCATAAAACAGAAGTTTGAATATTTTAAAGTTAGCTCAAAAGTCTGCTCCAAATTTAATCATTCCAAAAACTTTTGGGATATAAAGTGATTCACATGATTTGAAATGGATCAAATCCGTGAACTTGGTTGTAGTCTTCATATTTAATTGTAACTCACTATTTGTTTGCTCTATAAAATTCATATTTTTCAGTAATAAAACTTAAAACCCACCCATTTCTATTTCTTCTTACAGAATTAGGTACACCTCTGGGATCAGGTTTTCCCTTAAGGACAGGTTCTGCACCAAGACCGGCTCCTGTTTCGGCTCCGTCCGGAAGTAGACAAACCGGAAGAGGGGGACGACCTGGAAGAACGCAGACAGAAGGGCATATCCGACCAGCAGCAGAACCAGCGGCATCACCATCGACTTCCGGAACTATTAATAAAGAAATAATTCAAGAAAATACTTATATCGAAGACCCTCAGCATGGCTTTATTAATATCAAAAATGCACATGCACAAGGTGTACACGTAGAATTATTACGATACCGTGATGTACTCATTGGAAGATTCGAGGGTGAAGATATTCTTCTAATATTTAATAAAGATCACAAGATAATCAGAATAGACCTTAATCAGAATCACCTGGCAATTACTATGGGCAAGACTGTAGCTCGGAGTTGGGGTGTTTTTGAAACATACCCTAATTTCCGTAAAACACACCCAACATAATATGAAAATATTTTTGTGAACACAATGTTTTCACCTTATTAGTCAATAAACTAGTAATGAAGTTAAAGTTATTGATTTTTTTTTACTCCAAAGCCTAAAATCCAATAAACATCTGAATATCATAATATGTCCTAATATAGGATGCCCCAAAACATAAGTATTGAACTATAAGTACCAAAGGATCTAATACGAAAGTTTAATTACCAAAAATAGAAAGCCAAAGAAAATGACTGAACAAATTTCATAAATTTTGCTGCACCTAATAGCGTACTTAAGAGAATCTGGGAAGACATAGGACGTCTTGTGAAGTAGATTGTAGCAAATAGCCTTAAAAGCGATTATAGTTTGACCTTCATATTCCCTCGTATCTCAAATTATTAAGACCTTCACAGAAACAGTGATTCATTAATCCATTTATTGAATGTCTCAAGGATCTCCAAAAATCTAATGCCTCCTTTCTTTGACTATATTTGCATTTTTATGACGATAATACTGATAAGCTTAGTGATAAGCTTAAGCACTCAATGAATTCGTTTATTCGGTTCTTATATAATATTTTTAAAGGCAAACGTATATAAGTCCACTTAAAGAGAGAGCAGGATAAATTGATGGAATCTAAGCTTGTTAAAAGGGAATCAGTGTTAGAAAGGCTATAAAAGCGTTTATGTATGTTCTAAATGGCCTTCACAGTTTACAAAAATTCACATTTGCAAAATATCGTTTAGCAGTCTCTTTTTAAGTACATAATCAATATCTCTAATCGGACTCTGGAAACACGCATTGGCATAATTGGTATAATTTAGATTTCCGTCTCATAGGCAGAAATTGTCTTATTCTTTCGTCTTCTACAATAATGCTATTTGACTATCTTAATTCCTAACTTGCTTATTCTTCAAAAATTAGAACCATGCAAATTAAGAGCTAATAAACATTATCTTATCATCGTTTAGTATGCCACTCCAGAACAACATCAACGATTATATTCGAATGAATGAAATTCACAGCACACCATTGTTGTCCTTTTGGCGTGTGTTTATCTTATTTGTAAATTCGACTTGTCCTTCTCGTTTCTCTAAATTATTTATCATGATTTTGGTCGGCAAGATTCGGGGAATTGACGGAATTTTCGGAATTCGCAGAATTAGAAGAATTTTCGAAATTCATAGAATTAAAGCAATTCGCGAAATAGATGGCATTCATGAAATTAACGGTGTTAATGAAATTCAAGGAATTCATGTAATTCCAGGCATTCGTGGAATTCACAGAATTCATAGAATTTTCGGAATTCACGAAATTCACGGAATTCAAGTAAATCATGGAAGTCAAGAAATTCTTCAAATTCAAGCAATCACCAATATTCGTGGAATTCGTGAAATTCACGGAATTCTCGAAAGTCATTATATTCACGGACTTACTTAAATTCGTTGAAATTCATGAATTCCACTACTACCTTGAATTTTGTGAAATAGTTAAATTCCGTGAATTTCTTAAATTTCGTTAATTACTTGAAGATGTTGAATACCGTGAAATCCATGAATTCTGTGAATTCCATGAATTCCTCTGAATCCTTATCATCCGTGAATTTCGGGCGTTATATAAATTCCTTGAATTCCGTTAATTATGTGAAATCCATGTATTCCTTAATTCTTTCATTTTCACAAATAAGTGCGCAATTTCCAGAATTTTTTTTGCCAGGGACAAGTTTTCTGAAAAATGATTAACATGTTTTTTAAAGAATTTTTCTTTTAAACAGGTGTCGAGATATACAGCTATAAGTATAATACAGAAGTCTTACTAGATAATAGACGCGTATTATAAAATTCTAATACATATGAGGCGCAAAACCAGGGAATTTAATTATTTCAGTGAATTCCTATAATTCCTTAAATTCCATCAATTCCGTGAATTCCATCAATTTCGAAAATATTATCAACTTCTTAAATTCCATTATTTCCATGAATTTCATGTATGCCATTAATTTTGCGAAGTCGCTTATTTTTACGAATTCCGCAAATGCCGCCAATTTCATGAATTCCGTGAATTCTAAAAATTCCTTGAATTTCATGAATTTCACAAATTTCTTGAATTTCATGATTTCCATGAATTCCACAAATTTCTTAAGTTTCCTCAATTTAATGAGTTCTGCGAAATCTGTGAGTTTTAAGATTTCTGTGAATTCCATTAGTTCTGTGAATTTCATGAATGCCATAAATCTCGCAGATTCGATTAATTTCCTGAATTCTGCGAATTCCTTGAATTCTATAAATTCTGGGAATTACACGTAGTAGGCAGATTTTTTATTGTTAATTATGTTTTTCATGATTAAAGCTAAAACTAAACCCCTGTCAAAAAGCAATTTATTATGTAATTTTTTTATTTTTCATTATTTTATATTCTGTCGAAATATGAATTTTTGATTATTTAAGAAAATTCAAAAGGTGGTCATTATAATCTTGTGGGCAAACCAAATATCAATTTGGTTTTTACTTTTTTTATATCATGTACCAAAAGCCCATTCAGTAGAATAATTTTTTTCACAAGTGATTGTGCTCACAAGCAGACATACGTACATTCATACAGACAGCCATGCATACAATAATACATATACAAATAGACACATTCGTAAAACCCTGTTTTTCGGATTCAGGGGTTCCCGAAACGTGGAGATTTAACAAAAAATAAGGGCATAAAATTTTTCACAAATACCCTCTCTGATAAGAATGTAAAAATTTTCATTATACATTGTGTGAGAGAAAAAAATTAATTTTTCGTACGAGAAAAAGAATTTTACATTTTCTTTATTCATGCTTTTCATGTAAGTCAAATTTTTTCCTGAAGCATCGCTTTTCATGAGAATGCAAATTCGAAGATCAGTAAACAATATTTATGTGGTCAAACGGTTGGATTTTTATTACTTGTATGTATAAATATTTGAGCTCCTTTATAGCACCTTCCATTTTATAATCAGCGAAATTGGTTAGCATGATTGGGTATAAGAGATTAAAACGATTTAAAAACCTAGTAATAAATTTCATGAATTTACAAATATCTAAAATTGAAGCTATCTATTCCAAGTTAGGTAAGACATAGGAAGAAGATAGAAAGAAGATAAAAAATCAGTATATATAGTTTCATTATTAGTTTATTTACTAATATGTTTCAATCATTATGTTTTCACAAAAAGAATTTCAAATTTTCATTATGCATGAGAATGTGTGAGAGAAATCAGCGTATTTTCCAAATACACCATAATTCCGAGCTGTAGTCTTGCCCATAGTAATTACCTTTCCACTTTGATTAAGGTCTACTTTGATAATTTTGTGATCTTTATCAAATAATGGTAGAATGTCTTCATCCACCTTTCTTCCAATGATTAAATTATGAAGGTGTCCTAAGAAATATATGTGTAGACCTTGTTCAATTGCATCGGTGAGTTTAATAAAGCCAAGCTGAGGATCTTCGATGTAAACATATTCTAGAAATAATTCTTGACTCGGGGATGCAGAAGTGGATGGTAGTACTGCTGGTGCTGCTGCTGGTTGGCTAGTGCTTCCGCTCTGCGCTCTTCCAGGTCGTCCACCTCTTCTGGGCTGCCCACTTCCGGACGGACCCAGAACGCAAACCGGTCTTGGTGCAGAACCTGGTCTTAAGGGAAAACCTGATCCCAGCGGTGAACCTAATTCTATAAGAAGAAATAGAAATGGTTGAGTTTTGAAT
Source organism: Druon quercuslanigerum (assembly GCA_010014905.2). Lineage (NCBI taxonomy): Eukaryota > Metazoa > Arthropoda > Insecta > Hymenoptera > Cynipidae > Druon > Druon quercuslanigerum. The sequence continues at coordinate 16,036 of JAAAKG020066682.1, forward strand.
TTTCATTACTTAAATTATGAATGAGAGCAAAAAAATACAGAGTTATAAATAATTGTCCTGACTCTAAAAAAATTATGGACGGAATTATTTTAAATCACGTAAACCACTTCATAGAAGATACAAGAATATATATTTACCAACAGAATTCAGGAAAACCGTCAGGACGATGACCAAAATTTCAATAAGGATCTTCATTATGCCGAATAATGCGTTTTCGTGAATAGCCTGCAGATTGAATATTCTGAGCAAGAGGATGGAACTCTATTTATACTTACGCAATGCATTTCGCTAGCAATGTACCCCCTCTTCTGCCAGTGTAAATCTTTTTAATAACAACAGTCATCTAACTGTTTGAGTTAGTGGGCCGTTTATTGCAACCCCCCCCCCCCTGACCCCAAAGACGTTACGAATTTTTTGAATGGCGTCTTACGTAATGTTTCAACGGCCACATCAATCTTACTCCATGTATTAAATATTAGTCTGGGCAGGGATCACGGTGGGTAGATAAAAATTATTTGACAAAGAGGAAAGATTTCGCAATAGATATTCCTGTTTATGTGGTAGTATATATGTCATTACACAAGCAAATATTTCACGCAAAAAAAAGAATTTATAACCTATCAATAAAATATGGTTGCAAATATGCACGATAGAATACAAACTTAATGTGAGTCAGATAGTTTAAAGTAAAACCCTATTTTGACGAATTATAGCCGTTTATAGAATAATTTTTTCTAGATATTAATTTATTATTTTTATAATTTGTAACTGTTTAGATTAAATATTTAAAAACTAAGACACTGAAAAACTTATCCGAATCAAAGTAAAGCTTTACGATTGTTTAAATTACATTTAGAGCATTGTAACTTAAACCTCGAAAAAAAATTTAATGTGAATTGTCCAAGAGCCATCAGACAGAATCAATAGAGAGGACTATGAATAATTAAGTTGGCCGATTGCATATCTGAAACAAGCTAAAGTTCTTATTTGTCAATACATATAATACTATTTATTTGTAAAAATTAGCTTTCAAAAGGTTATACGAAATTGGCTTAATATTTGGATTATTAGAAACATAAGCTGAATGATACAAAGGAGGAAGTCCAAACGATTATTCACGAAAATATTGCCTATTTTTCATGTCTTCCTGAACAGAAGTTCGCGGATTCCAGATTCCAACATGTAATATGGACGAATCCTTACGTAAAATTTCAATGACCTCATCATTCTTATTTATTTTGTGCAAGCAATTAAATCCTCGGCTAAGATAACAAAGTTTGAGCAAAGATTCCAGCTAATTAGGTTTTCGTCGAATCAACCTTATCTTTTTCCTATGATTCCGTAATACAGGCTCACAAACAAAATTTGTTTTCTGAATCTTGGATGCTAATATAATATTCCTATGGTTTTTTACCCGCTAAAACCAAAAATAAAACTCGTTTAGCTCTATACAACCACGTGCAAAAGTGCAGGCTAACGTTTCTTGCCAGTCGTAAACTAATCCGCTGGCGACGCTACGCCGATTCTAGCTAAGAGATACATAAGGCTATATGACCAATGCAAATAAAAATGCAGGTATTAATGATAAAAATAAGTTTAGGTGGTTTAAAATACGCGTAAAATAAATAAGTTATGTCAATGATGCAAATTTATGCAAATTTTCGTAGAAATCGAATACCATTGCAACAAAAAAAGACCATTAAATTTAATGTAGTTGCAGCTTATTATTTTTTTTTATACTTCTCTATATTAATAGTAATTATTTTTGTACTTTTTCATCAGCTAAAGGTATTAAATTACTTTATATTTTGGTTTCGAAGGAGTTGCAAGAAAAATGAACCCCACTTGCTGAAAAGGAACTTAAAACGATAAATGAGCTCTAAATAATACCACACATGGGGTTCTAAAGGATCTGAACTCTAATTGAGCCAATTTTCAAAGAACCCATTTTTGCTTTGCCTACTTGGACATTATGTTTATTTAATAACACAATATTTACCTTAAAGCAGAGATGTAACAGAAGTTTGATGGTCATAGCTTAAGGAAGACAATAAAAGTATAAAGTGTTTCTTATCTTGGGAACTTTTTAAATTGCGCTCGCGTCGCGCCAAGAGCTCGATTGGTCACTGTTAGAGCGCAAATTTTGAATGATATAATTAGACAGATTTAGAATTTACAATAAATAATGATTAGGAAGTGCCCAAATAGATTTTTCCGAATGCTAAAATAAGATTAACGATTTTCAACTACTTCTTTGCTTTAAAAAAATACCCTATGTATATTTCCAGCTCATAAAGTACTTATAACTTCTGAGTAGTAATTTTGGTGTTATGGAAAAATGTTCAATAAGGAATGTTACTTTTTAAAAGTACAAAAATATTATTCAAAGTGAAGCATGGTCGTTAGAAAACTCAGATTTCATTTGTTTTCTAAGTTTAACATAGAGTGTATGAATAGATAACCAATTTGACTGTGTATGAATGAATGTTTCTGAAGTCTATGTGTTTTTATGTAAGTAAAAACTACTCAAGGTTATTGTAATATTTTGAAATAATAATAACGTATTGGTTAATGTCTTTGAAAATAAAGTATTTTAACTGCATTTTTTTCAAAAATGTGAGAAATAGATAATTTATTATTGAAAAATGTCATTTTTTCAAAGACAAAATTACAAAAAGATTTTGTTAATTTAATCAAATATAATTATATTATTCTGTATTCTAATTTTTAGAAACATGAAAACTGCAAAAGCTTTCTGATGCAATATAAATAATCCATCTCGTAGTTCCAAGAGAATGAATGAATTTGTTGAGGAGAGTGGTCAATAATTACGAATAATTAATTAATTGTTCAATATTAGTTATTTCTATAGGGCAATTGGGTATTTTTAGAATCACCCAATTTTTGTGTTATTTAGAAATATATACTTTTTTGTTAAAAAGTAATGTAGCAAAACTTTTATGGACACCTATTTTTAAACAAATTCTCTTCTCTATGTGATTTTCGGGATGGATTGTACAGAAAAGTGCTGCAAACCGTTAATTAAAATTAGGCATAAATGCGTAAGAAAAAATCTTTCTTTTGTAAAGGGTAACTGGAATTCACTATTCCAAAACCTAATTGGATTACATGTTTGCAATACTTGTCGACGATCGATTTACGAAAAAAAAGATGATTTGGATTTTATGGTTTGTTTTCCTGAACATAAGAAGAAAAATGAAGATATTTTTAAATATACTGAAGAGGAAAATGATGTTGAGCAAGAAGAAAAAAGCGACCCAACGTTTCAAAGTGATAATTCCGATGAGATGGAGAAAATTGCAAAAATTAACAATGTTCTTCGTGAAACTGGATTACCGTTAATAAAAAAACAACGTTATTCACAACTTATGCGTAAATACAAGGAAAAGTTAAGTGTTGCTTGGACAAGCTTGACAACTTACAAAAACCGTTTTGTCGACAATAATGATTTCAAAACTTCGTACATGCGTGACATTAAAATATTTTTGTCTCAGCAGCCTGATCGATCATGAAAAATACAAATGTTGAGAGAATACTAATACTATCTAACTCTTAGAAAATTCTAGCGCGGAAGAAGAGATGGATCAGAGAAAACCAACAGTTTCTCCTTGACCAATGTCGGCTCTTCCAAGTCCATCTAGTTACTGTCGACAATCCGCCCAAACCATTTCGGAGAGAAGTCTACGAAGTGCAACATAGACTGTACGAAGAATTAGAGAACATAAATAGCTTGAAGGAGCTATGTGATTCCCTCATAAGAACACCTCAGGAAGAATGCCCACCCATCACTGCCGAGAAAGTGAAAAAAGTATTGAGAGTTATGAAGAACTACAACGCTCCCGGACCAGATGGTATCAATACCTTCTGTTGAAAGAAGTTTCCTCCAACCCATCAGCTTCTAGCTCGTATTTTCACCCCATATTTGAAGTCGCAAGATGCGTCTGCAAAAATTGCAGCATCCTACCAGCGTGACCTATCGATGGCCTAGATAAATTACCGGAAAGCTTTCGATTGGACCTTCCATAAACTTATCATCTGTCTTTAAAAAAGCTTAAAGATTCATCCGTCCGCAAATCGTGAGGTGCATGGAAAGATTGATAACGTGCAAATCGAAAGCACAAGTATTTCACATGGATGATCTTAAGATCCATGCTTAAAACAAGGAGCAACTACAAATAGCTCTAGGGATTGTCGAACGATACACTAAGGAAATAGGAATGGAATTTGGATTAGAAGAATCCGCCATGGTTTATTTGAAGCGAGCAAAGCCAAATGGCATCTTTGAAGACCCTGAGATCGTCGTTAGAAGCGCTATGCGACATCTTTGCATTGGAGAGACTTCTGCGTACCTGGGCCTGCCACAGAGCCGCATTGAGAATGTGATATCTATAAAGGATAATCTTCAAAGCAGATGTAAACGGCTTATCCGGGAAATTTGCTCTTTCCAACTGTTGGCCAGGAAAAAAGCATCTGCAACGAACATGCTTGCCGTATCGGGAGTACTCTATTTATTTAGAGTAGTTACATGGACGAAGAACGAGCTCAGATCCCTTGATATCGGGAGGCGAAAGGTTATACACATAAAAAAAGCACTTATCTCAAGTCTTCTGTTCCGCGACTTAACGTCTGAAACCGTCTAGGTGGTTGCGGAATATTAAAATTTGAATGACTTAATAACAGGGTTATGCTAGGTACAGCACATAGAGTCGCAAATGAAAGAGAGCGTTTAGTATGCCACTCCAGAACGGCATCAGCGATTATATTTAAATGAAAGAAATTCACAGCACACCATTGTTTGCATGTGCGTTGGTTAAATTTTTGGAGCTTTTAAATAGATAATTTATTTACATTGCTTAGTATGAAGCAATTTGGATCCTTTTTTGTTTTAGTATATTCAAAAAATATGTTTAGTTCAAAAAATATATTTGTTTAACTAAGAATAAGTTTTCTTCTTTCGACAAGAAAATTCATAGCTTACCAACTTTTTGAATAGATCAACCAAACAGAACAACAAAATAATACATTACCCAAGCCAAAACGCAGTTCAGAAATGGCCATAAGGTCTCCAGATATAAGGAATAGCTACGGATATTTTATTACGACTCAACAGATATCTGTTACTTGACAAAACAATTACAATTTTTAGTTGCTAAACTTTTTCGTAATCCTATTGTTTCTAAGACTTTTAAGTTCTTTTAAAAAGATCATAGATCAATGTCATAACTAACTTAAAATAATTTTCAGTTGATTGGAATAACAAAGAAATTTAATACTGTTATAAATTAATTAATTTTCAAAAGTCATTTGCACTCCTAATAATTATATACTTTTACTGCATTTCAACACCTCGCAAGTTGTCCTATGTTGGCGTTCGTTTATCTTATTTGTAAATTCTACTTGTCCTTCTGGTTTCTCTAAATTCTTTATCTTGATTTATTTCAGCAGAATTCTTGGAATTAATAGAATTCTCAAAATTTGCAAAATTAGGCGAATTTTTGGAGTTTACAGAATTAAATGAAATCAAGGATTTCACGAAAACTGAGTAATTTACGGAATTCAAGGAATTCTTGTAATTCATAGAAATAAAGGAATTCACAAAATATATGAAATCAATGAAATTCACGGAATTCATTAAATTCACAGATGTCACGAAATTCGCAGAATGCATAAATTTACGGAATTTATAGAATTCAAGGAATTCGCGAAATATATGTCATTCATGAAATTAACGGTGTTAATGGAATTCAAGTAATTCATGTTATTCCAGGCATTTGCGGAATTCACCGAATTCATGGAATTTTCGGAATTCATGATATTTACGGACTTACGTGAATTCTTTGAAATTTGTGAATTTCACTATTACCATACATTTATAAGAAGTTCATGAATTCCGTAAATTCTTCTGAATTTCTTGTATTCTGCGCATACCGTGAATTTATCAAATTTCTTGTTTTTTTTTTTAATTCCATGAATTCCATTATTTCCATGAAATTCGTGTAGGCCATAAATTTTACAAATTCGCTTGATTCCACAAATTTCGCGAATTCCCTCATTTCGATGAATTCCGTGAATTCCAAGAATTGCTTGAATTTCATGAATTTCACAAATTTCTTGAATTTCATCATTTCCATGAATTCCACAATTGTCTTGAGTTTCAGAAATTGCATGAGTTCTGAGAAATTTGTGAATTTTAAGATTTCTGTGAATTTCATTAGTTCCCTGAATTTATGAATTCCATAAATTTGGCAGATTCGCTTCATTTCATGAATTCTGCGAATTTCTTGTTTTTGATTAATTCTATGAATTCCTTTTATTCTAGGAATTCCACGAATTTCTTTCATTCTAGGAATGCCATGAATTCCTTTCATTCTATGAAGTCTAGGAAATCCACGCAGCGAAAAGATTTTTTTGATTTTTTTATTGTTAATTATGTTTTTCATGATCAAAGATAAAACTAAACACCCTGTCAAAAAGCAATTCATAACAAATTTGTAGATCTTTTTTATATGCACAATTCTTGTATTGTCATCTTTTACTGTATTTTGCTTAGATTGGCCGAAAAATGTGATTTTTTGATTTTTCATTATTTTGTGTGGTGTCGAAATATGAATTTTTGATTATTAAATAAAATATAAAAAAAGTGGGATGATGGTCGTGGGGGCTAGAGCGCAGGCTTTGGATCTACGCTGTCAGCTTGCGGGTTCAATTCCCGCCTCGTACTCTGGAAGAGCCTCAGTGGGACCGGTACTTAAGGTGGTTAGGAACCCACCTTAAACTCTAGGTCCTTCTTCCACCACCAAGAAAGTGTGTGGGAGGTGTGTAAAGGATAGGAAATAAGGTGCAAGAAAAATGTAAAACCTTAGGGGACACATTAGAAGCTTCCATCTAGTATCAATAAAATTTAAAAGGTGGTCATTATAATCTTGTAGAGCATCCAAAAAGCAATTTTTTTACTTTCTTTATATCGTGCGTTATTTGGCTTAAAATGTTCATTTTCGTGTGTTTTTTGGAATTTTGTTAATGCTATAACTCTGCTATAAAAAACAGTACATAGAATTTTGGAATTTTCAAAAAAAATGGTATCAAATGGCTAATTAACGAATCTGACCTTAAGTTTAGGACACTGAAAGAGTGTACCAAAGACCAATCTAATATAATAATTTCTTCACAAGTCATCGTGCACCCAGGCAGACCTGCGTACATACATACAGACAGCAATACATACAATAATACAGCCATACAAACATACACATTCATAAAAACCTGTTTTTCGGATTCAGGGGGTATTGAAAGTGGAGATTTGTCAAAAACTGAGGGTGGCAAGTTTCACACAAATCTAATACTGTATCTGAAAAAATGTAAAATTTTTTATTATAAATTGTGTGAGACCAAAAAATTCATTTTTCGTACAAGAACAAGAATTTGATATTATCTTCATTGATGATTTTTATGTTAATCAAATTTTTTCCTGTAGCCTCGTTTTTCATGAGACTACCAATTTGAAGATCAATAAACAATATTTATGTGGCCAAACGGTTAGATTCTTATTATCTGTATGAATAAATATTTGAGCTCCTTTATAGCACCTTCCATTCTGTAATCGGCGAAATTGCTTAACATGATTGGGTATGAGAGATTAAAACGATTTAAGAACCTAGTAATAAATTAAATATGTTTACAAATATCTAAAACTGAAGCTATCTATTATAAGTTAGGTAAGACATAGAAAGAGGATAGAAAGAAGAAAGAAAATCAGTATCTTTAGTTTCATTATTAGTTTTATTACTAACATGTTTCAATCATTATGTTTTCACAAAATGCATTTCAAATTTTCAGTATGCATACGAATGTGTGAAAGAAATCAGCGTATTTTCCAAAAACACCATAATTTCGAGCTGTAGTCTTGCCCATAGTAATTATCTTTCCACTTTGATTAAGGTCTACTTTGATAATTTTGTGATCTTTATCAAATAATGGTAGAATGTCTTCACCCACCATTCTTCCAATGATTAAATTATGATGGTGTGCTAATAAATATACACGTAGACCTTGTTCACTTGCATCGGTGAGTTTAATAAAGCCAAGCTGAGGATCTTCGATGTAAACATATTCTAGCAATAATTCTTGACTCGTGGATGGGGAAGTGGATGGTAGTACTGCTGGTGCTGCTGCTGGTTGGCTAGTGCCTCCGCTCTGCGCTCTTCCAGGTCGTCCACCTCTTCTGGGCTGCCCACTTCCGGACGGACCCAGAACGCAAACCGGTCTTGGTGCAGAACCTGGTCTTAAGGGAAAACCTGATCCCAGCGGTGAACCTAATTCTATAAGAAGAAATAGAAATGGTTGAGTTTTGAAGTTTCATTACTTAAATTATGAATGAGAGCGAACAAATACAGAGTTTTAAATAACTGTCCTGACTACAAAAAATTTAAGGACGGATCCATTTTAAATCACGTAAGTCACTTTATACATGATAGAAGAATATATATTTACCAACAGAATTCAGGAAAACCGATACTACGATTACCAAAATTTCAATAAGGATCTTCATCATGCCGAATAATGCTTTTTCGTGAATATTCGTGAGATTAAATATTCTGAGCAACATTGTGGAACTCTATTTATACCTACGCAATGCTTTTCACTAGCAATTGTACCCACTCCTCCTGCCATTGTAAACATTTTTAATAAAAAGAGATATACAGCTTTTGCGGCAGTGATTACAGTGGATTGATAAAAATTATTTGAGTTAGAGGAAAGATTTCGCTATAGATATTCTTGCTTATGTGGTAGTATAATCCACACGTGAAAAAGTATTTATATTTTATGAAGAAAATATAGTCACGATATGCATGATACAATACAAAATTAATGTGAGTCAGATCATTCGAAATACGACAATATTTTGACAAATTAATGCCGTTTTAAGAACAATTTTTTTCTGGGCAATAATTTAACCTTTTTTAATTTTTAACTGTTTGGGCTGAATATTTAAAAATAAAGGTACCGATAAACTAATGTCGCCAACCTCAAGTTGCGCAATTGATCGACTTTACGTTTGGAGCATTGCAACTTAAACCTCGAAAAAAACTTAATTAGAATTGTCCAAAAGCCATCAGGCGTAATCAATATAGAAGGCCACAAATAGTTTGTCATTTTTTTATATATATCGAAAACAAGCTAAACTTCATATTTTTAAATGGATATAATATTAAATATTTGTAAAAATTAGCTTTTAGAAGTGGACTGGAATTCGCAAACGGATCAACTCACAACCAATTCACAGATCAACTTTAAGAGCCGTTCTAACCAATTTTTGAACATTTGTTCTCGGAGGATTTTCCGTGATTTTCAACCGCTGACTTTGAAAATTAGAAATTGGCAGCTCTTTCAAGTTTGCGAAATTGGCTTAATATTTGGCTTATTAAAAAACTAAGCTAAATGATACAAAGAAGAAAATTCAAACGATTATTCTTGAAAAGATTCTCTATTTTTCATGTCATCCTGAAAAGAAATTCGCGGATTCCGACAAAGATGTGCCACGTGTATTTCAGTCACGTTTTGCCAACGTGCTGTATGGACGAATTTTCAATTAAAAGTTGAATGACCTAATGATTCTTATTTATTTCGTACAAGCAATTAAATCCTAAATTAAGATAACAAAATTTGAGCAAAGATTCCAGCCGCTAAAATTATTTACTCTGTACCATTTTCACCATGTTGCCCTTATTCTGGTAACCCTACAACCTCATTACTAAATAATTCCCTTACTTCGTAATAATATAACCCTATCACCTAAAAATCCCGTAACCTTCTTCAGAATAAAAATCATTTTTGTGCAAACAAAACAATTTCGTAAGTTTTTCTTGTGCAGCATAGTCATGGGTAGGTAGGTCTTTATTCCCGAAATCCCACAAAACAATAACCTTAAAACCACTTCACTCTTTTTATCATTAATTTTTTTATTAGTATTATTGTCCGTGAAGCCAGGATAATGATATTATTTATTCTTCTAAACTCTCTTCTCTTCTTTCAGTTTTCTTGATATCTTGATGGAAGCGCTATTCTTGTTCCTCACTGTAATCTCCAAGATTTCCAAAAAAGTTTTCCAGATCGGAACAAAGAAATAGTAGTTTGTCAATAATAATAATATATAATATTTAGGATTGGTATTTTTAAAATTACAATGGAAGCAACAAGACCGTTTTCTAGAGTCTAATAACTTATTTTCTTTTATTCTTTGATCAAACCAAAAGGCTTAACCAAAAAGTGTAAATATCTTATATAAGTAGCAAAAGACTAAAATGATAAAAATGACTTAATTAAATAAAATGCGATCCAATTGAAGAGAATTTTCTTAATAAAGGACAATTTAAATTCTTTATGATAATGCATACTGATAGACCAACTTTTGATTAACCGAAAGACTTTTCTTAAAATAAAATATATTTGACTAAATCGAATTACTATTGCAGTTAAGAAACGTGCACTAGTTTCAATTTTCCTAATTTTCAGCTAACAAGAATATAATTCTACAAAATAAATAACGCGGACTACTCCGTGTCTCGCAAGGTTGTTTTAGGTTGTTGAATATTCAATTGAAACCAAGAAAATTATACAAATTAAATTTTGTTGTTGCAAAATTCGATCAGAAAATCATCACACATTATTTCGTTTTACTCTTTAAAAAAAAAATAAAAAAGCATTATATTTTCCCGATGAATAGCTGACACATATAATAAAATTTTATGTTATTTAAAACGACTAAAAATCCCTAAGTTCAAAACGACAATATTTGTCTTTCTCTGGCATATCAGCTGATATCATCCATAATAAAAATTGCGGCCGCAGGATTTTCCCCATGCGCGCTGAAATATTTATTGCAAAGAACCAAATTCTTTGTTAAAAGCAACAAACAGCAATAGGAAAAAATATTTGCCTAACCCAAATAAATTGCATTGTGACACCAAGCCCCTTTTGAGCAGTCATAAAAAAATGTTTGGTACACACAGCCGAATATTTTTAAAACGAACAAAAAATTATTTTTTTACTATATATTTGTTTTAGCTAATTGTGTGTTTCTTAACCATCATTCCATTGTTATATTCTTACATAAATTTCGACGCTGCAATTTTATTGCAAATCACAAGCAAAGGATTGTTTCTTTAAGTTCAATAGTTTACTTGTATTTAATTTAATCGAATTTTGAACTTTTGTTTGTAGAAATTATTAATAAATTTTAAATATAGCGAATGAAAAACATATCCAATAGCTTAAAAAATATATTTAGAAACTTTGGCATTAACTTTAATCCGCATATACTGGAACTTTATATTCTCGACAATTGTCTCTTTTGCAAACTCAAGGCCTGACATTGTTCTCCTTGACTTCGAGAAAAGAACCATGTTTGTTATCGAATTTTTGGCACCAGCCGATAAAAACATCATAACCAATGAGAATGCAAAGAAAGAGAGGTATAGAGACATTGTAAGGGAGTTGCGACGATTGTGCCCGAAATATTCTGTTAAAAATATCGTCCTTATCATCGACACACTTGGAGGTGGTAAGTGCGACCTTGGGTCGCTCCGTTTCCTCAGGGCGCACGAGACTTTTTCCGGGTCGTCGTATTGATTCCGTCACAGGCTGTAACCATCTATCTCACGGTCGCTATCTCCTTCTTTGTTATAAATTATTTTATTTTGCAGTTATAATGATATATGCAATATTGGAAGGTATCATAACATTCTGTACACTAAAAATTGTAGAAGCCATATTAATGTTCCATCTTTAGTAATATTTTGTAATTTGGTAATAGTTTCATGCCGATGTGAACAATTATTTTTTAACAATGTAAAACAAGTTTTTTTTTTAAATTAACCGTTCTCATATATGATTTTCAGAATATTTTTCTGGTCCGTATTTTGTACAGATATTGTGTAAGAAATAAATTATCTGCATTCTCTCTTTTCTCAGCAATCAAAGCCTTGGAACTTAACAAAGATAACGTTGGATTGACGAGAATAATTTTATTTAAACAGATTTTTGTTGATTTAACCTTAATGCTACCGTTAAAATGTTTACGTTCAGGTGCGAAAAAAACTCCCATAATTGAGGATTGTACCTTAAAAACGTTTTTATGCGGCAGAGTCTCTTTTTAGATTTTTGATATTCATATATTTTGGGAAAAAAACTCAAAAAATTGTTTTTAATTCTACTGAGGAAAAAATAGGTATTTTAAATATATTTCTAATTGCTAATTCCAAATTCTAAATCTGATGATTTCTGTTACGTCCTGTTCTTTTTATATGTATATAACTAAGGGCAAACCCATTTTTACCATTTCTGAAAAAACCAATATAGGGTTGGGAATCTGAAGCAAATAAATGACGCACCAGAAAAGAAAAATTTTTTTGACTAAAAACTAAGTAATATTTTATATTATATATTATAATTTTCTATTATATTATAAGAATTCTTTGTGTTTTAATTTCTACCAATTGTTTTTAATGACAATCCACGACGACAGGATATTACTTTTTACGTCAAAAGAAATTTTCCTGCGGTAATGAAATTATTTTTGAATATCTGTATGCAAAAAATAATTCTACACTACGACATTCAAATAAGAATCTGTTAAAAGCTTGGATGGCGTTGAATTCGCTTTAAATTGAAATGGTTTTACAAAAAAAGTAATTTGCAAAATCTAGTAAATTGTTCATAAAAATTTGTTTAGCTTATAAGATCAAGACCAAATCGTACTCTTGAAATTTAAAACCAGCGGAAGAATAAGTATTACGTAATTTCTAAATAATCCTAGAAAATATTGACTAATAATATGAAAATTTTTGCGAAGCTAAAGATACGGGATTCGTTACATGCGTTATCTAAATTAATTAATTTTATGGATACACCTGATAACCCACAAATATCGTATTTTTAATTTCTGGTAAATGTCCATTTCACTAATAAATACCATTCAAATTCCTCAGAAATTAAATTGAATATACGGAAATCATAGAATTTGAGGAATACACGGAAATAGTGGAGTTCAAGGAATTCATGGAATTTAAGGAATTCTTGGGATTCAAGGGATTTATTAAATTCAGAGACATTAGTGAAATCACGGAATTCACTCGATTTTTGGTATGCATGAAATTCCCGAAATTTATGTAATTAACTGAATTCACGAATTTCATAATATTCACGGGATTCATCAAATTCGCGGTATTCAGGGAATTCGCTTTTGTTTACTTTCCTGAATAACTTGAATTTCATAAATTCCGTGAATTCATTGAATTTCAGAAATTCCGTTAACTCAATCAATTTCGTGAGTTCATTAAATTCTATCAATTTTGCGAGTTCCAAGACTTTGTTGAATATTATGAGTTCCAAGAATTTCATGATTACAATTTTTGGGATACTGAACGGTGACTTTACTAATTACAACACTTACAATATATGTATTGAAATTTCGTCATTCGAATGTCATGTTTAAAATTTTACCAAACATTTTGAACAGAGTAGAAATTGTTTGTATCATTGCAAAAGTCTCGTGCGCTCTGAGGACACGGAGCGGTCCAAGGACGATCGCCTTCTGCAATTTTCCCGCAAGTGTTTTAGCATATTGTTCACACGCAGGGATGCACCAAGAGTGCCGATGATAAGTACAATATTGTTAACAAAATATTCCAGGTACAATCGTCGCAAATTCCTTACAATGTCTCTAAACCTCTTCTTTTTTGCATTTTTCTTGGCTACGATGTTTTTGTCAGCTGGTGCCGAAAATTTGATAAAGAACATGGTTCGCTTTTTAAAGTCGAGGAGAACTATGTCAGGCATCGAATGTGAAACTAAAACAATCATTGAAAATATAAAGTTCCAGTATATGCGGCGCTTCTTATTCTCAACTATTGATTCTATTTCCCAAGGAGCATTGTGCCTTTGGATGTAAGTCGTTCCTGCATGAGTTGGACAACTAGATACTACGAGTCCTAGATTCTCGGTGTGTGCTAGCACGCCCTGCACATAGCATCGGGAATGTCTTGTCTCAAAATGAGGCGCAGGTATTTTAAGGTGGCAATGACATCATCTTGACATGCCAAAATAAAACGCTCCGTGCCCGACTTCAATCCGGGTGATTTAAGGAAAGCAAAAGTTAGCTCACACGACATTGACTGAACCTCCACATTTATGTGGCAGATGCCGTGCGCCCTTTAATCGAGGAGCTGTTCCCGGAAGTTTATCGCCTGCGTTTTCTAAGTCCGGGCTGTTAGCAGTGCGTACTCGTAATAGTTAAGATTTGATGCATTTTGCTCACCCCTGATACTGAAGTTAGGTCCGAGTATTTCAGCTGCCTTCTCCGCTGCTTCATACAGAAACGCTTTTGGACCATGCCGGACACTTCCGGACCATTTTAAGAAGAGTGCCTCTTCTATTTGCGACTCTATGCGCTATACACAATATAATCCTGTTTCAAAGACATTCAAGATTCAATATTCCGTGAAAACCTAAAGGTCATGAAATGTAGAGTCGCGGAACGGAAGACTTAAGATGCATGCTTTTGTTTATGTGCATAACCTTTCTTGTCCCGATATCAAGGGATCTAAGCTCGTTCTTCTTCCATGGAACCACGCCAAATGAATAAAGTACTTGCGGGACGGCTAGCATATTCGGTGTAGTACTTTTTTTCTCTTCGACAGTTTGGAAGACCAAATCTGATGGATAAGCCGTTTATATCTGCTTCGAAGAGTATCCTCTATAGATGTTAAATCCTGAATGCGGCTTCGTGGCACGGCCAGGTACGTATAAGTCTCTCCAGCGCAAAGGCTCAGGATCTTTAGAGATTTCATTAGGTTTTTTTTTACTTCATATAAACCTTGGTGCATTTTTCTAGCCAAAAATCGATTCCTATTTTCTTACTGTATCGATCGACAATCCCTAGAGCTACATGTAGTTTCTCTTTACTTTTAGCAAAGATCTTAAAATCATCCATGTAAAATGCATCAATCTCTCTAAGCACCTTACGATTTTCGGATGAACCTTTAAGCTTTCCAAAAGACAGATGATAAGTTTATGCGTGGTCGAATCGAAAGCTTTCCGGTAATCAATCCAGTCCATCGATAGGTCACGCTAGTAGAATGCTGCAATCATCGCAGAGACATCTATCAAAAAGCAGGTGTTTTACGGTTCGCATATGCTAAAGCTATCTATTTAGAAGAAATCTGGATGTTGATGTTTCTCCGGGTTATAAAGCCTCGCTCGTGCTCTATCGGGTGCCCACGGTTGGTCTTGTCATCTCTCTTTCTCTACAGTCAGCTTGTTCCGGCTCTGGTAGAATAAGCGCTTCGCTTGAATCGCCCCCTTTTTGGAATACTTGAGCTTAGTTTCACAGACATGATGCGAAAAGTTCGATAGGTCTTGGTGTTTCTCGCTAATCTTGCAAATTCTCTGAAATTCCTTGATATTTTCTTCAAAATCCTAAAATCTTATAAATTTTAGAAAACCATTTCTAATTTAAAACCTTTAAGGAAATTCTTTAAAACCACACAGTTACCGCGATATTTGAAATTATATTTAAATTTTTTCGATTCTACAAGATCCAGTATTCTTATTGAAATTCTTTGCAATTTCCGAAATCCCTTCAAATCATTAAAAATACCCGAGAACGTTTTAAATATAATAATTTTGTTAGTAACCTTATTCTTAAATATTCAATCCGAAAAATAAGAAATTAGAAATGTTAAATCGATGTGCATTGTTATTTTAAGTGATCTATGTTACATAAAATAGATATTGTCTCGCCCGGTTTTGTAACGATAAAATCTGGATCTAATATTAATTCTTTTTGCGTGTTGAAAATATTTTAATTAAATAAGTTTCGTCGATCATATGTTCTCTTTACTAAGGCTAGTATACATGACATACAGTAATTAGGGTTAATGTGGCTGTTAAAATAGGGGGGGGGGCATAAGCGGCATCCTGATCTGAAAGATTGGTCGCAATTGCCAATAAAAAGCATTGCATAATTATATATATATAACGGGTGCCAGCATCTTTTTCAGAATATTCTTCCGGTAAGATATTTAAGAAAGAGCAGTATTCGGCATAATAAAGATCTTATTGGAATGTTGGTCATCCTACTGGCGGTTGTCCAGAATTTTGTTGGTAAATTTATAATGCTGTAACTTTATATAATTATATTTTTTATATGCATAATTATTCTGACTATGATTTTACTTTTAAAAAATTAAAATTCTGAAATTTGTTATATTGTCAACTTGGTACAATTTAAGTCCTCGTCATTTTCTCCACTTTCTTCTATAATTGCACTGAATTAAAATAATATTAAAACTTATTGATTTATATTCCGTACTACAGAATTAGGCACACCGTTGGGATTGGGTTTTCCCTTAAGGCCAGGTTCTGCACCCAGACCGTCTCCCGTTCCGTCACCGTCCAGAAGAGGCGGAAGACCTGGAAGAACGCAGAGAGAAATGAATACCCGACCAGCAGCAGCACAAGCGGCATCACTATCCACTTCCAGGACTATTAATAAAGAAATGATTCATGAAAATACTTACATCGAAGACCCTCAGTATGGCTTTATAATTTCAGCTTATTCCATGATTTCCGTGAATTTTATCACTTCCATGAATTCTCTAATTCCATAAAGTCCAAGAAGTTTATGAATTCCGTGCAGCCCGAATTTCTTGTATTCTGCGCATACTGTAAATTTATCCAATTTCATAAATTTATCAAATTCCGCGAATTTCTTGAATTCCGTGAATTCCATGAACTCCTCTAATTCCTTAACATATGTAAATTCCGGGTGTTACATGAATTCCTTGAATTCTGTAAATTATGTGAAATCCACGTATTCGTGCGCCATTTGGCTTGAAATGTTCATTTTCGTGTTTTTTTGGAATTTTGTAAATGCTATAACTCTGGCCATTTTCGATTTTTTTTTAATTTATGAGGATAAATTATTATATTTTTTAAATACCATAACAAACACTACAGAAAATTTTCTCATAAGTCCTCGTTCTCACAGACAGACATACATATAATAATACTGACATAAAAACAGACACATTAATGAAAACCTGTTTTTCGGATTAAGGCGTTTTTAAAAGCGTGGAGATTTGACAAAAAATAAGAGTGTCGAATTTTACACGAATGTAATACCCTCTCTGATAAGAATGTTAAAATTTTTATCATATATTGTGTGAGACAAAAAAATTAATTTTTCGTACGAGAAAAAGAATTTGAATTTTCTTTATTCAAGCTTTTCATGTCATTCAGATTTTTTACTGGCGCCTCGTTTTCTATGAGAACACAAATTCGAAGATCAGTAAACAATACTAATGAGGCCAAACGGTTGGATTTTTATCACTTGCATGTATAAATATTTGAGCTCCTTTATAGCACCTTCCATTCTCCAATCGGCGACATTAGTTAGCATGATTGGGTATAAGAAATTAAGACGATTTTAGTAACTAGTAATAAATTTAATAAATGTACAAATAGCTCAAATTAAAGATGTCTACCATAAGTTTGGTTGGACATCTATGCGGGGTCATGAATTTACCTTTATTATTTTATGTCCCCCAACGGTTAAGTAAATTTCCGCTAAAACTGGATCTTAAGGTTTTTTGCAATAAAAAAATTCGAACTGCAGTTGGATTATTTTTTTTGTCAAATGAACCAATTACAGCAATTTTAGCAGTTATCATTCAGAACAAAATGCCCTTACAAATGAAATAATGAACCCCTGTATATGCAAAGGTCTCAAGGTTACAATAATTTTAGATGAGGGCGAAGATGAAGAAACAACTATAATTTCCCTTATTTTGTTAAGGTTATGAGTTAGTCAATTTGCTACAGTCCACAGGATATGTTATGATATTTCGACACTTCTTGAACATACGGTTCAAACCTTAATGTTTCAAACATAAATCTTAGTCCTTGAGGTATAGGGGTAGAGATGGAAAATCAGTATCTTTAGTTTCATTATTAGTTTTATTACTAATATGTTTCAATCATTATGTTTTCACTACAAGAATTTTAAATATGAATTATGCCTGTGATTGTGTGAGAGAAATCAGCGTATTTTCCAAACACACCATAATTCCGGGCTGTAGTCTTGCCCATAGTAATTAACCTATCATTCTGATTAACGTCTATTTTTATAATTTTGTGATCTTTATCAAATAATGGTAAAATGTCTTCCCCCACCATTCTTCCAATGATTAAATTATGATGGTGTCCTAATAAATATACATGTAGACCTTGTTCAATTGCATCGGTGAGTTTAATAAAGCCAAGGTGAGGGTCTTCGATGTAAACGTATTCTAGAATTAATTCCTGACTCGTGGATGCGGAAGTGGATGGTAGTACTGCTGGTGCTGCTGCTGATTGGCTAGTACTTCCGCCGTGCGTTCTTGCAGGCCGTCCACCTCTTCTGGGCTCCCCACTTCCGGACCGACCCGGAACGCGAACCGGTCTTGGTGCAGAACCTGGTCTTAAGGGAAAACCTGATCCCAGCGGTGAACCTAATTCTATAAGAAGAAATATCGTAGAAATGGGTGAGTATGAAATAAGAGCGACTAAATACAGAGTTGTAAATAATTGTCCTGACTATAAAAAATGTAAAGACGGATCCATTTTAAATTACATGAACCACTTTATACAAGATACTAGAATATACATTTACCAACAGAATTCAGGAAAACCGTCAGTACGATGACCAAAATTTCAATAAGGATCTTCATTATGCCGAATAATGATTTTTCGTGAATACCCTGCACATTGAATATTCCGAGCAATATGACGGAACTCTATTTATACTTAAGCAACGCATTTCGCTCGCAATCGTACACCCTCCCCTGCCATTGTAAATCTTTTTAATAACAACTCATTTAACTGTTTGTATTAGTATACCTGTTATTGTGACCGCTCTTCCCGGCACCAAGGACTATATAATTATTTTACGCACAAAAAAGAATTTATAATCTATCAATAAAATATGGTTGCAAATATGCACGATACAATACAGACATGATGTGAGTCAGATCATTTGAAATTACACCCTGTTTTGACTAATTATCGCCGTTTAAAGAATAATTTTTTCTGGATATTAATGTAATATTTTTATAATTTGTAACTTTATGGATTAAATATTCAAAAATTATGGTACTAAAAAACTTATCTGGACAAATTTAAGCTTTACGATTGATCGACTTTACATTTGGAGCATTGTCACTTAAACCTCGAAAAAACATTTAATGTGAGTTGTTTAAAAGGCATCAGATGGAATTAATATAGAGGGATATGAATAATTAGGTTAATCAATTGCATATCTTAAACAAGGTGAACTTCTTATTTGTAAATGGATATAATACTTCAAAAGATTTTAGGATAATTATCAGTGATTTTCATCCGCTGGACTTAAAAATTACAAATTGGCAGCTCGTTTAGGTTCACGAAATTAGCTTAGTATTTAGCTTATTATAAACATAATCTAAATGATACAAGGGTGGAAGTCCAAATGATTATTCATGAAAATATTTTTAGTTATCATGTCTTCTTGAAAAGAAGTTCGCGGATTCCGGCGAAGACGTGCATGCATATTTCAGTCATATATTTCCAATGTCCTATATTGACGAATCCTTACGTAAAATTTGAATGAGCTGATTATTCTTATTTATTTCTTGCAAGCATTTAAATCCTCGGCTAAGATTACAAAGTTTGAGCAAAGATTCCAGCTAATTAGGTTTTCGTAGAATGAACCTTATCTTTCTCGAGACTATTGCAACATTAAAGATTTTAATTTTTGATGTTTTATGATTATTTGCGTCAGAATTTTCCAAAAAAAGTTTGTCTCTATCATTTTAATCAGTCGTTTGGTTGTCGATTTAAGTTCATAATGACTTTTCTACCTGCAGATATTGCTTTAATTTCTTTCGGGTGCAGCCCTATGATTCCGTAATACAGGTCCACAAAGAAAATTTGTTTTCTGAGACTTAAATGCTAATATGATATGCCTATGTATTTTTGCTGCTAAAACCGAAAAAACGACTCGGTCAGCCCTATCGGACAACGTGCAAAAGCGCTGCCTAAACTTTGATGCCAGTTGTAAACTAATCTGCTAGCAGCGCTACTCCGCTTCTTGCTAAGAGATACATTAGGCTATATGACAAATGCAACTAAAAATCAGGTATTGATGATAAAAATAAATTTAGGTGTTTTATAGAGCGCGTAAAATAAATAAATTATGTTAATGATGCAAATTTTTACAGATTTTCGTATAAATTCAATACCATTGTTACAAGAACAAGACCATCGAATTTAATGTAGTTGCGGCCTATTATTTTTTGTATACTTCTCTATACTAATACTAATGATTTTATGTTTTTATTCATCAGCCAAATATATCAAATTACTTTATTTTGTGGTTTCAAAGGAGTTGTAACAAAAATGAACCCCACTTGCTGTAAAGGAACCCGAAACGATAAATAAGCTCTAAATGATACCACACTTATAAATATTATTAAGCTGCATTTTCTATCACCAATGGTTATAAAAATAAATAAGTTTAAAATAATTATTAGAAAAAGTATAAGATACGCATAGCTTGTAGGTTTCTATATACCCACAATATAAACGAAGCTTGTTTGGAATATAAACATTGTTAATGCACTTTTGCCTGAGTAGTTCAAAATAAATGTTATACTTTCCTCTCCTTTTTGCACTGAGTGTCTTAATATTTTAATACTATTAATTTCTATCATTATTATTTATAATTTTTTCTATGATAATAATCATCTTTCCTGAAGCGTAACATTAGGATTATATTTTTCATCATATATAAAAAATACAACTGCTTTCTGGTATTATTTCAATCAATGTTCTAACAATCAACTGAGATACCTTCAGAAAACTGAAATTTATAATTTTGTCATTTTTTTATATATCATATTTATTACATAATAAGCGTCGATCGTGGCATTTCATAAAGAATTTTCTACGTTAATTTTAAGTTTATACTTTTGCCAGTAATGAATAAAAAAAATTGGATCAAAGTCTAAATTTTAAATTCCGTATCGCACTCTCATTTTTAACTATTATTTATTTGTCAATCACATTTCTTCTTAATACCATCCTTTACATTTTTTTTTTCATTTTTATATTTATTTCTTGAGTCGATTAACTACAATTTATAATTTGTTAATTTTGTTATTATTATTTAATTTTTTTTCTATCCTTATATTTCTAAAAATTGATTTGATACTGTAGATCCATTTTTTCATCAAGGATCTCACGCTTCGCACTCAAGTTTATCAATGGTATACTGAGCAGCCTTACCGTTTTTTAACTTTTAAATTATGTCCCTAACCTCAGTGACCGAAACTTTGTTACTTGAATTTTCTACCACATCGTGTTCTACATCGCAGTTATTGTGTTTTACTGCTCTTTCTCCTAATAATTGACTTATAGAGTCTCCAAAAGCATTTGACGTGGAAAAAAGTGTGGTTTCAAAAATTTTCAAAATGTACCCATTTTTTTAATTTTAATCTAATAGATTAATTTTTTCAAAAGTTATTGTTTTTACAGACAGACAGACATAGGGGGTCTCAAAAGAAGGACCTTTTGACAAAAGCTAGAATGTAAAAAGTATTATTGTTTATTGTGTGAGAGCAAAAAGTTAATTTTTTTCACGAGAAAAAGAATTTGACATTTTCTTTACTCATGCTTTTCATATAAATCATATTTGTCGTGGGTCCTCGTTTTTCATAAGAATATTATTATTTGGGTGTATAAATATTTAAGCTCCTTCATAGCATCTGCCATTCTCCAATAGTAGATAATTACCAGCATGTTATCCTCACATTTGGTGACCATGGTTGGGTATAAGAGGTTAAGACTATTTAAAAAGTAGTAACAAATTAACTAAATTGGCAAAGAACTAAAATTCAAGCAATCTATCATAAGTTACCTTAGACATCCATGCGTAGTCTTTAATTTACCTTTATTATTTTATGTTTCCGAAACAGTTTAGTAAATCTCCCCTTAAACTGGATCTTTAGATTTATTTGCAATAAAATGATTCGAGTTTTTTAGCAGATGATCTTCTTAACGCCATTTTTATTTTTTTCATGCATAAAGAAAATACTTGAAGGAACTGTAGATGGATAATTTTTTTGTTCAAGGAAGCTATTACAGCGAATTTAGCAGTTATCGTTTAGAACAAAACGCGGTTACAATAGTTTCAGATGAAGGCGACGATGAAGAAACAAATATAATTTGGCTTATTTTGGCAGGGTTGTGATTAAGTGCATAAATTACTATATCAGTATCTTTAGTTTCATTATTAGTTTTATTACTAACATGGTTCAATTATTAAATTTTCACAAAAATAATTTTAAATATACATTCGTAATGGGAGTGTTTGAGAAAAATTAGCAAATTTTTCAAACACACCATAATTCCGAGCCGTAGTCTTGCCCATAGTAATTACCTTTCCATTCTGAGTAAGGTCTACTTTGATTAATTTGTGATCTTTGTTAAATATTGGTAGAATGTCTTCACCCTCCTTTCTTCCAATGATAAAATTATGATAGTGTCCTAATAAATAAACATGCCGACCTTGATTTATTGCATCAATGACATTAATAAAGCCAAGCTGAGAGTCTTCGATGTAAACATCTTCTAGAATTAATTTATCACCCATGGATCCGGAAGTGGATGGTTCTGTTGCTGATACTTCTGCTGGTTGTCAAGTACTTTCGCTCTGCGTTCTTCCAGGTCGTGCACCTCTTCTGGGCTGCCTACTTCTGGACGGAACCGAATCGGAAGTCGGTCTTGGTGCAGAACCTCGTCTTAAAGAAAATCCTGATTCCAACGGTGTACCTAAATCTATAAGAAGAAACAGAAATGGGTGAGTTTGAAGTTTCATTACTTAAATTATGAATTATAGAGACCAAATACAGAGTTATAAATAATTGTCGTGACTCCAAAAAATTATGGACGGAATTATTTTAAATCACGTAAACCACTTCATAGAAGATACAAGAATATATATTTACCAACAGAATTCAGGAAAACCGTCAGGACGATGACCAAAATTTCAATAAGGATCTTCATTTTGCCGAATAATGCGTTTTCGTGAATATCCTGCAGATTGAATATTCTGAGCAAGATGATGAAACTATATTTATACTTGCGCAATGCTTTTGACTAGCAATTGTAGCCCCTCCTCCTGCTATTGTAAATATTTGTAATAACAACAGATATGTAACTTTTTGCGTTAGTATACCGCTCATAGTGATTCCCCCTCCCCACGTCCTCAAATAAGTTACGTATTTTTTGAACGGCCTCTTGCGTAATATTTGATAGATAAAAATTGTTTGAGTTAAAGGAAAGAATTTATATTTTATCAATAAAATATGATTACAATATGCACGATACAACGCAGACATAATGTGAGTCAAATCATTTAAAATACGACCCTATTTTGATAAATCATCTCCATTTTTAGAATAATTTTTTTCTGGATATTAATTTAAAATTGTAATAATTTGTAACCTTTTAGATTAAATATGTAAAATTTTAGGTATTTAAGCTTGACGATTGACCGACTTTACATTTGGAGCATTGTAACTTAAACCTCAAAAAAAAAAATTTGAATTGTCCAAAAGCTATCAGATGCAATCAATATAGAGGGCTATGATTTCTATTTATACATAATTTCTTTGTGCATCTCTGAGACAAGCTAAACTTCTTATTTTTAAATAGATATAATACTATTTATTTGTAAAAATTAGTTTTCAAAAGTGGGCTGAAATTCACCAAACGACCAAGTAAAATGCTGCAGACCAACTCTAAGAGCCGTTCTAACTAATTTTTGTAAATAAGTTTGAAAGATTTGAAATATTTCTAGATATTCAAAAGATTATAGGACGATTATCAATCATTTTCAACTGCTAAACTTAAAATTTTAAAATTGGTAGCTCTTTTAGCTTCACGAAATTCGCGGATTCCGGCGAAGACGTGTCACGTCTATTTCAGTCACGTTTTGCTAACGTGCTATATGGACGAATCCTTACGTAAAATTTGAATGACCTAATTATTCTCATTTATTTCGTGTAAGTGATTGAAGCCTCGGCTAAGATAACAAAGTTTGTCAAAAGATTCCAGCGAATTAGATTTTCGTCGAATCAACCTTATCTTTTACCAGACTATTGTAATATTAAAGATTTCAATTTTTGATGTTTTTGGATTACTTACGTCAGAATTTTAAAATTAAAATTATTCTCTATTATTTGAACCAGTCGTTTGGTTGTTAATTTAAGTTCATAATTATTATAATAATCAATTATTATTATTATAAGTATTTTTTCCCAGTCAGCATTGACATTCCTTTCATACACCCTTTGATACTTCAATCCCAGATTCATTGTCCCACATAGACACCGGAGAACTGGTTTCGCTACGATCCAATGTTCCCTTCTGTAACAATTGTTAAATTGGCTTGAAAAATTTACTGCATACGAAATATCTGGTCTGATTGCGATTGCTAGATACATTGATGCTCCAAATTGTATCCTGAAAGAAAACTGATTCTCTTCCTTCTTGGAATACTGTTTCGATTTGGCCAACTTTTTTACCTAAGCTAATTGGTGTTGAGGCAGGTTTAGAATCCTTAATTTCAAATTTCTACATTATTTCTTTTGATTTGGAAGATTTTGGAATTAGTTCTAAATGGAATTTTTTGCGACGTCTCACGGTAAGGGGGCTTGTGACGGTATTTGATGGACATTCAAGAGACAAGCCTATCCAGCTGGTGTGCAAAGAGTTAATTCTAACCACATCACTACTCTTGGAAGTTTTTTTGAATAGGTGGAAAATCGATTTTCAAAGATCAAGTTGTGCATCATTTTTCATATGAATAAAAATTTAAAGCTCAGTAAACAATATTTATGTGGCCAAACGTTTAGATTTTTATTACTTGTGCGTATAAATATTTGAGCTCCTTTATAGCACCTTCTATTCTCCAACAGTTCGGTTAGACATCTATGCGAAGTCTGCAATTTACCTCTATTATTTTATGTCTTCTAACAGCTAAGTAAATTTCCCCTAAAACTGGATCTTTAGATTTTTTTGCAATAAAAGGATTCGAGATTTTTGGCACATGATCGTTTAAATACCATTTTTATTTTTTTAGGCATGATGAAAATACTTAAAAAACTGTAGTTGGATTATTTTTTTGTCGAAGGAAGCAATTACAGCGAATTTAGCAGTGACCGTTTAGTAAAAACGGCCTTAGAAATGGAATAATGAACCCCTATATATGCAATAGTACATTACATATCGAGTGACGAATGGCGGTGATTTCTGACGAGTGTGAAGTTTGCTGCCCGAGCGAAGCGA
>JAAAKG020066683.1:0-17548 GCA_010014905.2 Druon quercuslanigerum
AGAGACATTTTTTTCACAATCTTAAGATTTATAAATATTTTAATAATATTGATATAGACCAGTAGACAAACAAAATTCACATCTAAAATTAATAATAAAATATTTCCTGGTCAATAAACCTAAGTTCAACAATTAAAATTTAATAGGAACATTTTTTGGGGGTTGTCTAAATTTGGTCGTTGGATTCTTGGTTTTATTTACAGGAATTCAGCAAGTTAATTTTTCAAACAGAAAAACTTTTTTAATCCATATAATTCAAAGTTCTTGAATAGAAAAGACTTTTTGATCATAAATTTTCAAACAATAAAGATGAGAAAAAGTGCGACGGATCTTTCCCCTTCCCTTTACTAGCTTAAAAAATTACCATTTCATATACAAAATATGATTGGTCTTTTCTTGTAAATTTCTATCTATAAATTGATCAAAATTATAACTTCAGTTTGTCTAACATGTAAACAATCACTAATGCTTCCTCTATGAGGAAACAAATACATTTGGTAACGGAAAACAAGGTGCTCGTGAAATGGGGACCATATAATTATATATACAAACAAAGCAGAAACATTCGAGATCGAATTCACAGCTAGTTAATTCTTTTTGAGGTACTCTGGATCTTCCTACATCTCAACCATCTATACCCGCTGTTGCACCTTGAATCTGCAATGTTTTCCCATCTGTTCTCTCCTTGCCACTATCTCTTCCTCTGTCTCCTGACACTCTCTACCTCTAGCTTGCGTACCACATTCAAACCTCATTTCCTATCTCTCCACCTCCAATGTCAGACATCCCATTTACCGCTCCTCTCTTAACGGCCGTTTAACTCGCGCTAACAACCGTGAAATCTAACCGGTCAATATTGGTCGGTTATGGCGACTTAATCGTCCTTTAACCTAAAAAGTACAGTTTCGTTGTGAAATAATAAATAATAATAAAGTTTCCCTCAAGAAGCCTCAAGTTGCCCTCAAGCTGATGATAGTCGTCAAGAGGAAAGGAACATATAAGTTACCAAAAGATGGCGGTACCTTCCAGGCCTGGTGCAATACAGGATATAGGGGAACTAACCATTTGTCTTCAAACATTATTTATGCACCCTTCTAGTTAAGCGGTTGCTAAAGTAGTTTGTTTAAAATTTACCCATCCCACTTCCTTAAAACAAGTGACGTTTACAGATTTGGAACAGTAATTGTAGGGTGGAAAGACAAAAGGAGATAACTGACAATGTTCCAAAAATTGAGTTATTGCTAGAAAATTCTCAAAAATTTAAATATGTGTTAAAAGGATTTGTTCGAAATCCTATTTTTACCATCACGGATTTCTTCAAATCTCCAAATAATATTGCCGCTGTTGCCTGTATACCGAATAACTCTTGACAGACCAATCGGATTGGATCTTACTTTGGCATACTTTTTCAAGGAACAAATAGAAAGGTCGAGTTGATTGACCGCAGCATTTTTTGGCCAACGGTTCTGGTTTTAACCACTTAAAAATAACACTAAATAATAAAAAATTCCAATTCGCGGTCATGCTACAAATTTAAATAGACAAAGTTGTTTTTCCAAAAAGATCTACAAATTTGGTATTATTTGATTTTTGAAAAACAACACAAAATTTAATAAAATGTTTAGTAACAAAATTAGTTTTATTTATATAGGATGTGCACATTCTTAATTATAAAAACAAGACAATGCAAATACGTCTGTTCCAATATCAATGCATATTATTTATTATTATTATAATGAATTCTAATAATATATATTTTTGGTAATGATACATTTTTCAGAGTAGTTGAGAATAAAAATTATTTCAAAATAAAAAAATACATTTAATAATAATAATAATCAGCCCCAGACCGAGGTACATAAATAAATATAATACACATTTGATACAATAGAGTTAAACATAATGTAGAAAAGTTCGCATTGGTGTAAAATCGCGTGCGAAGCACGGTACATCTGATGCGATTGTGTTCTTTAAATCCGAAAGAGCTTTAACAAAAGAGAATTCACAATCATAAAACTATACGTCGATGTTTTGACCTCTAATTTTAAAAGGTCTGTGCATAAATGTGGGAGAAGTACAGAGACCAAGCACGAAGCGCAAGATCCAAGAGACACGAGGCCGGCGGGCGAAGAGAATGTTTCCGCGCGGCGGCCAGATTTTTTATGTTACCACTATTAGAAAGTGATATTTTCAAATCCATTAAAAATAAAGACTTATGTGATTCAAAGATCATTCATGATATTAATACAGGATATCTATTTTAATACCCTCATTTTTCAACAACAAAAAATGTAAATTTTATTATTAGACACAACCAAAAAGCGAAAAATCGTCTGTCACGCTGTGAAACTCTCACATTGAAAATTGATTTTTTCGGAACTGAATAACTTTGATTGATATAACGTTTTCCTCCATGTTCGTCAACGCAACATCTCGGGGACGTTTCACAATTAAAAAAATAAAGACTATAGTTTTTTTGACGATTTTAAGACGATTTTCAAAACCCAAGCAATTCTAAACTCAAACGTAAAACATAATTTTCTCGGAATCCCCTGTTCTTCATTCCTTATCACTGTCTCAGTTCTACTCGGAAGCTTCTTTTGCCTTAAACTTTGTTGGTATCTATTAAGCAATATATCCGCTCAAAAGAAGAATTTTACTTTTATTTGGATTTGTGATTTCCGTTTTACACAATCTTTTTTGCTCTCCTATACAATTTCCATTTTGCCAGTTACTTTATTTTGCCTTTCGACCCTTCAACTATCCTTAACGTAAATGAACAAACTTATTCTGTCAAAATTCGTTAATTTTGCCCATAATTTAAAAAGAGAACATAATTCCAAAAAATAGTTTTTTGGACAAATTGAAATTGTTTACATAATGAAAAATAACTTTAAAAATACTTAAAAACTTTTCACTTACCGAATAATGTTTGGAAAAGTCTTCAGATTAAAAGTTATTGGGTCGACATTATTACATGAATATTCTTTAAGAAGCGACTAAGCTTTTATTTATAAAAGTTAACAAGTCCTTTTTTTTGTTCTATATTTTTGAAAACTGAGATTTTTCCATTTAAAATCCTATGTTATTTTCAAAAGCCTGGAGCACAGAGTAATTTGACTGACATGAGGAATAAAGATTTGGAATTAGAAAACTATTTGAAAATCAAAAAATTAAAGAAATCGTTTGCCAAAAATAAAAAGTCGATTTTTCGGTACATCCTAGAAAACTTGTACATTTATTTTGCATAAAGTTATTCAGAAATCACCAGTTTTTCAGATTAAAAAAACTATTAACATACGTGAACAAATGAATGATTTTTTTTCAATTACAGTGATTTAAAACATAAAAGCTTTCATCATTTAAGATTTTAAAGATTTATCTATTTTTTCCAAAAGTTGGCAATGAAAATGTACTATTACGCGAAGTTTGAAAATATGTGTTTAATGTGCAGAATTCCTGAAAACAAAATCAAGAATCAATCGACCAAATTTGAACAACCACAATAAAATGTTCCTATTGAAACTTGAAAATAGCAAATAAAGAAAAACCCTTTTTTCTCTTAAAAAAAAAGAATATAATTTTCCTCCTTGAACAAAAATAAAAAAAAGGAAAGCAAAATTAAAAAGGTAACCAACCCAATCCCCTTTCTTCTCTTTTTTTTCTTTAGTCTCTTTTATTTTTATTATTAACAAATTACAACAAAAAAACATTTTTTTTAAATAAACATCAACGTTTCGGCACTCATTTTTTCTCCTAAAAAAAAAAGAAAATAATTTTCCTCCTTGAACAAAAATAAAAAAAAGGAAAGCAAAATTAAAAAGGTAACCAACCAAATCCCCTTTCTTCTCTTTTTTTCTTTCGTCTCTTTTATTTTTATTATTAACAAATTACAGCAAAAAAACATATTTTTAAAATAAACATCAACATTTCGGCACTCATACCCTTATCAAGGCAAACAAAAACAAAAATAGAAAAATAGAAAATGAAATAAAAAATCTGCCCGATTCGCGGGCAGAGTCTCATAGCGCAATGCGCGTGCGGCTCGCTTGGCTCGCGGGTTTGAGCGCGCCTCTGTTGAATCTCGCACTTCGCGCTCGGACATAATTACAACTCACGCTTCGCGCTCGGATACTTATTCTTTGCATTTGGAATGCTTAAATGAAACTTTTTCAAAAAGTTCTCTTTTAGATCGCAGTTTTTATATACGTCTTCCTAGTCTCAATTTTCGACTTAATCAAGTATAGGTAAAGATTAAGTTGTTCAAAGATCTGTAGGCTTTGAGGTACATATTTTTATGGCGACACTCGCGCTGCGCGCTCGACTTTTGACAGATATTTGTAAATGCATATTTTCTGAACCACCTTAAAATAAATAAAAAAAAAACAATTCTTTTTTCAGACATTTTTCTCCATCTCGCGTTGCTTTGCTAAGAATATGATTTTTATTTTAATTTTTTTTTTATGGGCGAAGCAAAATATCCAACAAGTCTTCTTTTAGATTTTTTACGTATCTCGTGTCTTTTTCCGATATATTGGAATTTTCGATTTTCTGCATATTACTTACGATAAATAAAAACAAAATTACAAATCCTATTGGGAAATGGTTAAAAAAAAATTTGCACGATTTTTCAAAAGCTATAAAAATCTCTTTGAGACTTTTTTCGTAGTTTGCGTCGTTTGGCCATTCTAATACTTTCTCAATCATAAATGATAAGAATGTAATAAATAATCACAAATTTTAATCTCTTTTTTGGGTAAATAACTTTTTCTATCAATTTGTTTTCGTAACTTTTATCATTTTTCCACAAACTTTTTAATTTTATTTTTAATGCCATTTTTGTGATTAAACCCAAAACTATGTCTTCTATCGAAAGGCGATTCATAACAAATCTGTAGCTTTTTTCGTGCAAGCGATTCTTGTTAAATCATTTTTTTCCCGAACTTCTGTCGTGTATCCACAAACTTTTATTTTCAATGTTATTATCACGAATAAAACAAAAAGTACGCGTCCTATCAAGAAGTGATTAATAACGAATTTGTAGATCTTTATTGGTATCAAAATTTTTCTTAATTCATCTTTTTTCGTAACCTGCATATTTTTACCAAAAAATTGAATTTTTCATTATTTTTTGTGAAATCAAAATCTAAATTTTCGATTTTTTCAGAAAATCCAAAAATTTGTTATGAGAATCTCGAAGAGATTCTCTGGACTTTTTTTATATCGTGCGTTTTTTGGCGCAAAATTTTGATTTTCGATTGATTAACCTACAGAGTACACCGTGGGTTACGGTAACCCAGGCCTTTTCTTAACCCACACTTTCTTCTAGTTTCATTTTTCTTTTTGTTTTGTTTAAATTGTATTTTATTATTATTTTAAAAACCAGCGCGATAATACTGACGGTATTTTCTTTCCGTTAAAAAAATCGTTGAATTTGATTGAATAGATTTGGAGATATAACCCTTCAAAGTTGGCGGGTTAACACAACCCTCGGTGCACTCAATGGGAGAAAAATTAACTGTGTACACAGAGGGTCAAACTTTTTTTTATGCTTTTATGTTGGTCTTTTTTTCTATAAATATCCGTATATAGAATTTTCAAATTCCGAAATAAGTGGTCTCAAAGATTTTCAAAAGGCACTCCTTTTTTGAATTTTTATCGAAAATGGTTGGTTAACGAACTCGCTCTTTCTTTTAGGG
The DNA here is from genome assembly GCA_010014905.2 of Druon quercuslanigerum. Classification (NCBI taxonomy): domain Eukaryota; kingdom Metazoa; phylum Arthropoda; class Insecta; order Hymenoptera; family Cynipidae; genus Druon; species Druon quercuslanigerum. Next base: position 5,700 of record JAAAKG020066683.1, read on the forward strand.
CCTAAAAAAAGTGTGCCGAAGATAGACTTGATCAGTTCATTTTTTCGAGAGTTATCGTGTTTACGGACGGCCGGACATACAAACAGACGCTATCGTAAAAACTTGATTTTCAGATTCAGGGTGACGAAATGGAAACCTATCATAAATATATCGGAAATATCCGATGGGGGTCAAAAGGTAGACCGGTTAAAAACATACCTGAAAATAAGCACATCAGAAGTGAGTAAGCAAAAGAAAATAAAAAACCTATGAAAACTCAGTGCAATATATAACCAATCAAACTAAAATGACTCTTGTTTAACCTGTCCAAATCAGTCTTTAAATTAATAGACAAATTTTTTGTTTTTCAATATAAAGAATTTCCATATATTTTCTCTTTCTCGCATTACTGTAACTATAAAAAATTGGAACATTATCCCAATCAAAATGATGATCAACATCAATAAATTCCTTTGTATGTCTGGCAAGAACACTATTATAACAGCGTCCCAAACGAACATTACTTTTGTGTTCCTCTGTCCTAGTACACCAGAAAATTGTAAGACCGCACAGCTCGAGGCTCTGTACGAACTTACGGAAAGTCGATGCAGGTATAAAGCAGGTATACGAGGCTGCGCCGTACCTACATATTGCGGGCGCCCGCACTGAAGGAAAAGACGATTTGATGCAGTACCGAAAAGCAGTACGGCGCTGAAAAGCGATCGACCCACGGAGGCGATTATATCTCAAGTGTGAGTATGTGCACGTCGAGAACGAAGTAACAAAGACCGGTCTTACAAGTTTCTGGTGTATTAAGAAGTCTGCCAGTCTGTGCTACGTAAGTCATCTCAAATCCTGCAAAAGATATCGTACACAACACCGCCCTTTTAAAAATTGTCCGAAGGATCCTTGCAAAAAGTTATTATTGAATCCATTTTAAATTGTATACGGAAAATATTATGAATCTTAAACTTGTTTAACATGAATTCAATAGTTTTCAAAATTTGACCAAAAAATAGAAGAACAAAAGTATTAAGGGAACTATACTCTCTCAATACCCTCTGATTATCCGCAGGCAAAACATTGCTTTGTCTGCTTTTGATTTGTTGAATTATAATTTTCATACTTTTCTCAATTAACTTTTGTGGGTAATGATTTAGAAAAAGGATATTCCTGACAATATTCTAATTTCCTTTTTAAATGAAACATGTGACAAACCCGGAGCTCTTTTAACTAAGTTTTTGATTACTGCAACTTTGTTTTGAAAAGTATAAGCAGAACAAAAATTTAATTCAACCTGAATATGTACTTTTCCTGTACCAATTGGTTCCTGTACCATCCTGACCTTTAATTACTTCTATGTGCAAAAAACTGATTTTCTTATTCCTTTCAATTTCATGGCTAAATTGAAGTTTTGGATCATAACTGTTAAAAGCATTAATAAATATCTGCAACTTTATAAAAAGAATACATAAAAAGGTATCATCAACATACCGAAAAAAGGCAAAACAGAGTATAACTTTTTAATCGCGAAAATCTCCAAATCTGCCATAACAATTTCTGCTAAAATGGGAGAAATGACTGAACCAATAGCAGTACCAAACTTTTGCTTATAAAAAGATCCATTAAATTATAAAAAATTTGAGTTCATAGTAAAAACTATCCCTTTCTAAATACTTTTTCACATAATCGAGTACGTGTTTTAATATTATCTCATCTATTTAAAATGGTCTGTTCAACTAAATCAATGGGTATACTCGGAAACATTGCAATAATATCCAAAGAAATCATTACATAGTCATCCGGAACCGTTGTTTTAATAATAATTTTTTCAAATTTTCAGTTATTTTTTACATTATATTTAAAAGTTTTGAGAGTCTTTGAGAATCAAATAAAAATTTTGTTCCAAAAATTAGTTGGAGTATTAATAGTTAAAATAACCATTCTCAAAGAATAGCCATCTTTGTGAATCTTTCTTAAACCATGACATCGGGCATGAACTGTGTTTTCAGTATTAATATCAGTACATCTTATATCTTTCCCTAAAAGTGCTTCCTGTCTCAAATTCTTAAGCACCTTGAAAGTGTCGCTTTTAATTGTTTTAATGGATTTTAATTTAATAAATCAAAACTATCATGAATACAAAGTAAATTCTCCATATCCCTAAAATAATCTGATTTTTTCATGCAAACAGTAATGTTGCCTTTATCAGCATTCATGCAAATTATATCAGGGTTTCTTTTAAGAAAACTTTTCGTTGTCAGGAAACCTTTAGAAATCCTACAATCAATATTACTAATGTGCAAACCATTTTTATCAATAAAGTTCCTTGACAAATGTAACACCTTTCGGAAATACTGCTGATCGAATATTGAAATTTTTTGTATACTTAATTCAACATCTTTGACTATTTCCATCATTTGCTTCAATTTATTTTTTATCATACGTTTACTGAAACTTCTACTTATCTGATAATATCTGTGACTACTTTAAGAATTTAAATGCCTGTCAAATTTACAAACCAAGGATCCTTATCTCCTTCTTCAAAGATTCTATGCAAATTTTAATTTTGCTTTTGAATATTCGTTTGTTGATTGATCAAAATAGAAAATATGTTCTTATGTTTTTTTACGAATATTGAGAAAATTTTGGTTAAGAAAAATCTGCTTTTTCAAAATATCAATAATTTTATCTTGTTGTAAGCATGCTGATTTTGATTGAATGCTGATTGCATGCTCATTCTGATTCTGGATATTTTTTGTTTCAAAAAATTAACATGATTGGAAACATCTTTAGTCAGTAAATTTTCTATTGCAAAAATTACTGCGAAAGATAAAATCTCGAAATTTGTTATCCAAAAAAAATATTTCTTTAGGTAAAAAATCATTTTTTCTACAATCAATTAGACTTTTTTTTAAGGATACTGCCTCTTAATTTTTGATTGATATCACACCATAATTTAACCTTTCCGAAGGCTTCAGGACCATATGCAACTTTGATCTGATTAAAAAACATAATGTTTAAAAAAACAAAACAATAGAAAGGGGCAGGGGTAGAAGTGACCTCCAATCCAATTCAGCTAAATTAAAATTCAAGATATTTAAATGAGATTAAAGTCTAATTTGAAATCCTATTTAATGTCCATAAAATTAATTAAACATAAGAAAGTTCCTATTGAAACTTGAGAATAACAAATAAAGAAAAACACTTTTTTCTCCTAAAAAATAAAATAAAATAATTTTCATCATTGAAGAAAAATAATTATGTGTTTATTAAGTTATAAATTTAAGAAAAAGTAGATCAATCATTAATTTTTTAAACACAAATTATAGTGAATAATTGGCTTTATGAGTTTTTTTTTAATTTGCAGCTTCGTTTCTTATTTAGAAGACTCCGTTAATGAACTATGTTTTATTGAAGTCATCAGTTGTACTCTCAAATATGCATTATGAGTTACTGTACTATCGCTGTGTGTAATTATTTTTAAAATAATTTAAATTTTACTTTTTGGATTTATACACATATGCCTATTGTATTTACATTTATAAAAGAGTTTAATTTGTGAATTCAAATTAATCGTTGTTTTGGTATGAAATAAAAAAAACTATAATTTTTGTTTGCTTGATATTTTTTTTAATCTTAAAATCAGTTTTAGTTCCAAATATAAATTATAGAATTGTTCTATAATTTTCATAAATAAATTTATTTCTGTGAAAATAGAAAGAAGATGACCTAAATACGGCTATACCTATATTTATCTTTACCATTTCCGTTATTTTAAACATCTTTATTCAGTGTTTTGTTGCAAAGTTGCTGACAAGTAAGCTAATTTTTTTAATATGTCGTATTTACTTTCGTATATATTTATTAAATATTTAGTAGACCTCAGAATTTGGACAATGTGCCTGTATGATCGAATGTTACAACTTACCCAAACGTGCAAGTTTAAATCTCATTCATCTGATCAGAATGTCAAATTTTCCATCAAAACTCACTGTTGGGAAATTATTCGTACTATGGAAGTACTATTTTCATTTCATTTAATTACCTTGAACAGATTTTAATAATTCATCATTTATCATAACTTTCACATAATCAAATTCTCTACTTTTTACTTTAATTTAAACTGGAAAATGGTTGAATGAATTTTCTATCGTCTTATTGGTTTGCTCAAGCTTAGCACAACTCTGAGTAAATTTATAGAATTGCCATTTGCAGTTTATTATTTTTTCTAAGAAGAAATATTGATATCTGTACTCAGAATATTCTATCAGAAAATGCTTTCCTGAAATATGTAGCAAACCAATTTTGAAGTTTTTCACGAAATGACCGAATGATAAAATTTTTCTAATTTTTCAATCTTTTTAGAGTAATTTAATAATATTTTAATCAATATGGGTTTACATCATAGACAAAATTAAATAATAAACTTAAAGACTTCTGTTGGAGAAAACTATAAAGAAACTGACACTGAGACTGAAAAAAGAACAGTATGATTAGAAGGTAACGTTTAATTTCCCTTCTTCTTCGATCTGCTGAATATAAGACGCAAGTTGTCCCAACTTTTTTTGTAATAACGCAAGCGCATATTGTGAAGTATCAGTAGTCAGAAGTTCGGAAGAACCCTTCAGTATTAAATGCCTCTTCAAGGAGTAAAACTCATAGATAATAAAGAGTATATGATAAAGAATAAAGATTAGAACAATCACAAACAAAATTACTAATACTGTTAACAGGGTAGTGTAAACAAAAAACAAAGTGAGCAATGTAAGTAAAAAAAGAATTAATTTTTTTGAAAATCGAATTTGCTTAAAAAATGAGAAAATCTTCAATGCTTTATGCTTGTAACTAAAAATATTTTTTCTATACTCGCCGAATTTCAGTGAACTTCGAAACGGCTATATAAAATATCGTCAGTTTTAAAAAAGTGTAACAGCGATCTTTTTTCTATTTCTGCGATAGAAATTTAAAATTTTTTGCTTTTTGAGAAACTTTTCCCTGAATAATTGAATTAGTACACGGAAAATAAATTAGCATTGAATCAAGAAATAATACATGCGAATACGGATATATACGATATTGTGTCATGTTTTAAGAAATCTAGTACGGTTTCTTGAAACAATACATATTTTCTTTGATCAAGAACATCTATATCGATATTCGTAACGATATTATTTTTATTCAATTTTAATTCGTCTTTCGTGCGATGCTAAGAATTTTACAAAAAATGGAAAGAGCACTAGTTTACGTTATGAAAGTTACAGTTAGAAAATTAAAAATATTCGTTGTTAATATTACAACCGCTATTATGATTCAAACATGAACACCTTGGATAACACATTCGATACTTCAAAAATTTACGGATATTTCTTTTAAATATGTAAGTATATCCCTTTAGGGGTAGAGTAAAAGATAAAGTTAAAAATCAGTTTGTTAGAAAATTATCTGAAAAAAAGTAAAACCCTAATTATTTCTTTGGGGTTTTTAGGTTTTTACAAATTTTTCTCTGATTCAAAATTGAGCTACATCTTTATTTAAACAATCGTTTCTCAAAAAAAAAGATTCCTGTGTCAAGTTTTAGTTTATGCACCGCCTTTTAATTTTTTTACATTTATAAACATTTTTAATTGAATCTTTTTTAAAATTTGGATGTCATTCGTATTTGTGTATTAATCAATTCTAATTTTTCTGATTAATTTTAAAAAGTAAAAGAATAGTAAATCCTATTTTTCAATTATATAATGAAGCTCAAATTTAAAATGAATCATACGCTTTTTCTATATTTTCTTTTTAAACATTAAACAGCAAACAAGCATTGGATTTCACTCCCTTTTTAAAATGAGTTCATAATAAAAACTTACAAATATTTAAAAAAACATATTCTTTTTAAAAACATTCTAGCCTTTTATTAAATTTTTTTTAAAGAAGAGCATAATGCAGAACAAAAAATCAACTGCGACCCCTACTATGTTTCCAAAAACGATTTCCACCACAGAAGAAGATATTGAATATGTTTTCAAAATGTGTCGTACAATCACAGCAACGCTTTTTCTCTGGCCTCACGATTCTCCTACTCGTACACACCACGTTATTAAATTCATCGCTAAGTTAACTGTCCTTTCTCTCATAACTTTTGGATGCGTGAATAACATTTTGCAAACTGCCTTAGTGATAAGAAATCTGAACGAAATAATGTTCGGAATAGGTTTTATAAATTTGGGAGGGGGAGGAGCAATAAAGTTTCTTATACTTTGGATACGCCAAAAGAATTTCGAAACGTGCATAAGATATGTTAAGGAAGATTGGGAGAATTGTGAAAATATGATTCAACGAGAAATCATGTTCAAATATGCAAAAAAAACATATTACATTTCATTTATCAGTGCTACGATTATTTTTGGTACTGCAGCTATATTTTTTGTGATAAAACCTATGGTAGATGGTGTTACTATTACGATAATGAATGAAACCATAAGATTGTTTCCATCGCCAACTTATGGGGATTACGCAGTATATAGTCCGTCTTATGAAATTCTTTACTTGGTGCAAACTATAATAATATTTATAAATTTTTGTACCAACACTGCAGCTTTCAGTATATTTTCCTTATTTACGATTCACGCTTGTGGACAGTTCGAACTGATAGTTTCTAAATTGAATAAATTCTTAACTGATGCATCAAAGGAGCAGAGTAAATTGAGTGAAAATTTAAATCTTATCTTTAAGCGACATTTGCGTACACTCGAGTAAGTTTCAGATATAAATTTAATATTATTATATTTATTAGATTTATTTTACGTTATTTTTAAAATTTTCAGATTTATTGATCATTTAAAAACTTTTGTTAATGAATTCTGTTTTGTTGAAGTCGTTAACTATATTTTTGAGATATGTCTCTTGTCCTACATGATTTTAATGGTAGGTATCAATTTCTGAATATCTAATACTTCTAATATCAATAGAGAATGCATAATAGATTAATAGTTGTTTTTTAGCTACGCAATATCAGTAGAGAATTTTTTTTACAGGTCGCAGGTGATACTGAATTCCTGATACTGCTCTGTTTTTTTTTATCATCTTACATATTCAATATATTTGTTTATTGCTACGTAGGAGAACTCCTGACGACAAAGGTATTTTTTTGAAATACAATTTTCTTAATAAATCCACTGATTTTTTGATTATTAAACTATTGAATAGGCCATAAGTGTAGGAGAATCTGCATACTCGAGTGAAACTTTTTTTCTACCTAAAAGTATACACCTAGATTTTATCCATTTGATAAGAGCCTCGCAATTTCCATCTCAAATTGCAGCTGGAAAGTTTTTCGTATTATCGATGGTGACATTTAATACAGTAAGCTCTAATTGTAAATAGAATAAAATAAAAATCGCTTATTCACTTCTTCTAAATAATTAAATATTAATTTTTATAGATAATCAGATCAGCTAGCGTGTACTTCAATTTTCTGTTGAAAATGACTCGATGAGTTTAAAAAATATACGGCACAAAATGTTAATCAGATAAACACTTAGCAATATTTAAGTAGGTAAATAAAGAGCTTTCAACGGTCAGTACATTCGTTTACTATATACGGATTTCTTTCATTATATGCGTTAGTGATTTCCATAACAAGAGTGTTGTAATATGTGCAAAATATTTTTCCATTTCTAGACATTACTACAGTAGATTTTACGGAAATTAAAAAAAATATATTCAAATTATTTAGCATTACATTATAAATTCCCTGAGAAGCATCAAAACACTTAAATACGATCGATGTGTAATTTATAATTCAGTATTCAAAATTTACTGTATTTAAAAGAGTACTGTAGGTATCCGGCTACTTGTGCCGTATTGCCAACAACTAGCAATGTGCAATATCTTTATGCATTGAAACATTCTAAAAATTGTATTATATATATAATGCATAGAATTACTGAAAATAAAATCAAGAACCCAACGACCATGAAATTTTCTTATTGTAATTTGAAATAAGATCCCATTAAAAAAAAGGAAAAAATTTTAGAACAAAATAAAAACCAGGCAAGAAGAATGACAAAGCAAACAACCAAATCCTCTTCTTTCTCTTGTTTAATTTTTTTCGCCTTTTTTAGTTATATTATTATCAAATCACAGTAGAAAAACATTTGTAAGAAATAATCTCCAACGTTTCGGCACTCCTACAGCACCCTTTATCAAGGCAAACAAAAATAAAATCTTGAGCAGGCAGGAACAGCATCGTGGTTCCGTTGCTGTTCCTGCCTTCAGCAGTTTTTTCTATGTACGCTTGTTGAAAATTTAATGTCCTTATACTACATTTGAATAATATGATCACTTGGAAAATTTTTTCAAAAATAATGTCAAGCGACATTCATGAATGTTAAGGTAAGAATTAGTTAAATGGATATTATACAAATAGAAAGGTATATTTCTCAATCCATGCCCATGAATAATCTAATTATGGTTTTAGATCATATGATTTTCATCGTAACATGAAGAATTGATTATTTTGTGGAATTTATTTGACGAATTTGCTAATTTTCAGTTTAATTTCTCATTTAATTTCTGATATGGCGGATTTACTCAGTGGAATATGTTTCATCGAAGTTGTAGGAAATGCTTTTAAGATGGAAATTAAATTAATCATTCTCAAGCTTTTGAGAAAAGTCGCTTCTTATGCTATGGACTACAATGTAGGAATCTGCTGTTACAATACAGCTTTGATATCTATAAAATTCGTTAATTTTTTTTATTCATGCTCAAAATTTTATTTAAATGCCATAATTTTGTAGGCCTTGAAACAAGCTGATGTGGCTGTGAGTTTAGTAACAAGCTTCATATTGTTGACGTCTTTTTTGCTTAACATATCGATTAACTGCTATATTGGAGAACTACTCGCCACGAAGGTAAGCACAAATAAGTTATATAGACTGATTAATTATTTATTTTCTTTATTAAAAATTTAATTTATTTGAATTAAGTTATTTAAATTTGACTTTATGCATAAGATAGGCCTTAAAAATTTTAGAATTAGCTTACAACACTGAATGGTACTTGTTTCCTAAAGAAGTGTGTGTTCGCTTAATATTCATTGTCAGAGAAGATTAGTTTCCTTCAACAATAACTGTAGGGAAAATAGTTATAATGTCGATGACCACTTTTAGCACTGTGGGAATTTTATAATTTCTAAAATTAACTTATTTCAAATTTGATATAATTCCCTGATAATTCTAGGTTTCTTTTAAGTATAATTTTTCCTAGCATTAGGCCATTTAAATATTTTGCATATATTAAAACAATCGACTTGGAATATGTATACATTTTCGAGAGTTTATCATAAATAATGTTATTTTTCTCTAATGATTTAATTAATGTGATTTATTTAGATGGACTTGACAAATTATAATACAAGATATTCTTAATAGCAGAATCAAGTAATCCAAAAATTAAATAGCAATTCAACCTAATGTCTATTCTACCTTCTTATATACTTAAAATTCACCCCATTTTTATGTATAGTTAATGTGAGTACTATATAAACAAAAAATATTAATTTTCTACTAAAGCTGAATTTGCAACTAAAACGATGGAATATACAATTGAAAAAGTTAAATTCTGAGAAAAAATGATTGGCTTCAAATAAAAACTTCAGTAATTAAATTTTTAGTTGAAAAAATTAATGTTCAGCGAACGAGATGAATTTTAAACTAAAATAATAAAATACTTAATTAGGATAATTACATTTTTAGTTAAAATATTAATTTTCAAACAAAACAATACAAAACAAAACTTCAACAGAGTTGTTAAATTTTCAGTAACTGAAATGAATTATCAGACAAGGAAAAAAATAAATCTTCAACGACATAAATGAATTTTAAACAACAAAAAGATTATTAAATTAAAATGGTGAATCCTCAACCAAAAAAATTAATATTTAACAAAATGATCTAACTTTTGACTAAATAATTAAGTTTTTTATTTCAAAAAGATGATTGAATTTTCGAATAGAAATGATCAATTTTTTAATCAGAAATAGAATAGTTAAATTTGTAGTTTACGCAATTGACTTCAAACGAAGAAAAACGAATTTTTAACAAACCAGTTCAGTACAGCAATATAAAGCTACTTTTACAAATGAAGACTTATTCTTATTTCATCTTATATTGCAAAATAAAAAAAATCAAGCACGCTCTTGGAAAAATTTCTTTATTTAAAAAACAATCCCTGACATATCTATGTTTTCCCAGGTATATAAAAATTTCTTGGAGATTGCCGGTTTTCCAGGTAGGTTAGACACTCTGTGTGAGAATTGGAGAGTATGAAAGGACATATAAAAGATGTACGTATTTACTATTTTAAAATCCGCTGAAAAACTTTAGAATATTTTTCAAAACACAAGAACTTCAATGTTTAAAAAAATGAAAATTAAGTATATTTGAGGACTAATCATCACTTATAATAAGTTTACTAAAAACAATAATTAACACGTTGCAAAAAAATTAAGTGTGTGGAGGACCACTGTTCCAGCAATCTTAAACAAATTCCCAATATTCTCGATGGACTTTTAAAAAGTATCAAAGACACTCTCAGAAAAAAATGATGTATTTATTCGGTACGTATACAGTGAACTCTTGCTTATTTCAAGGCTTACCTATTTCAAGTCCCCCATGCTGGGCTATTTCAAATTGCGGAGTTACGTCACCTCCCATCACAGTCCCTGTACGGTCTCTTCCGCATCGATGGTTCGAATGTAGTATTTTAGTATGACGTTGTTGGAATGCATACGGGTTTTTTGAGAAAATATTCTGAACATAAAAATAAGTCATAAATGTACCAATTCATCGAGTGTAGAATGTATTTTCTCATCCATGTTGGGTTCTTTTGTCGATTGACGATCTACACATTTGCAGTGCGCGCATCGATACAAGGCAAGTGCAGCCAATGAACGTTGCTTGTCAAAATCACCCCACGACTCGCGGTAAAGGTGGGGGCCTCTCCAGCCTTGAAATACCAAAGTGCCTGTTTCGCCGTCTTTGAAATAGGTAAAAGTTCACTGTAACAAAATTACATATATATTATAATTTATTAATTTTAGGTCATCAGATCCGCTGGGGCATACTTCAACGTACTTTGGAATATAATATCTTCGCAGTATACAAAAAAACGAACAATTAATCCTCAATTGAAAAAAAGGAAAATGAAAATTTTAAGCCAAACAACGCACGATATAAAAAAAATCAAAGGAGAAAACAGCATTAAAAATAGAAAAATAAAATTTCTAGACAAACGAGACGAGCTACGAAAAAAATTAATCGACAAAATCTTCACCCAAAAAAGGGCTACAACTTTTTTTTAATAATTAATGTTGTTATAGGATGCGTGGTTTTGGTTTAATTCGTAAAAAATAGTAATACCAATAAAAAATTAAATTTTAAAAAAAACGAGGCAAGGTAACAAAAACAGATGAATAGACGAAAGTTGTGCATTCAAAAAAGATCTGCAAAATTGTTAGGCACCACTTTTTGATAGAACGGTTAATTTTTGCTTTAAATGAAATAAAAAAAATAAAAGACTTAAATTTTTGGGAGAAAGACAGAGGCTATGAAACAACTAATATACAATATTTATTCAACCAAAAAAGAGTTGCAATAAAATGTATAGTAAAAAAGTTATTTTATTTAAATGTATGCGCAATGTTTTTAGTTATAAAAACCAGATAAAGAAAATACAACTCTATCACTATCAATGCATATTATTATTATTATCATTATTACACCATTAAGCCGTTTTCCTTTCGGGGTAGGCGTGACTCACTCGGTAGGGAGGGGAGTAATGTGAGGAAGGGGTTATAAAATTTTTAGATTGAT